>WNGS01161559.1:7647-16856 GCA_020271785.1 Procambarus virginalis | reverse complement strand
ACTGGATGCAACACAAAGCTGTTGGACAGACAAAGTATCCACCGTGGATACTTAAAGAGACAGCGCAGGCTCTCAGTGTGCCTCTGGCCATGATCTTTAATGAGTCAATTATGTCAGGAGAATTGCCCCGTTGCTGGAAGGAGGCAAATGTCTGTACCGATTTTCAAGAAAGGTGACAGGGAGGAGGCACTTAACTACAGCCCCGTATCATTGACATGCATCCCCTGCAAAATACTGAAAGAATAATTAGGTTAAGACTATTGTTGAGCCCTGGAGAGCATTGGGTTTGTAAACAAGCACCACCATGGTTTCTGGACAGCGAAATCATTGCCTAACTAACAAACCTTTTTAGAATTCTATGACAAAGTACCAAGGATAAGGCAGGACAGAGAAGGCTGGGCAGTACTGCATATTTCTTGACTGCCAAAAGGCCTTTGATACAGTACCGCACATGAGACTGCTATACAAACTTGAGAGGCAGGCAGGAGTAAGCGGAAAGGCCCTAGAATGGGTGAAGAACTACCTAACAGGAAGGAGCCAGAGGGTAATGGTAAGGGGCGAGAAGTCGGACTGGAGAACAGTAACAAGTGGAGTACCTCAAGGATCGGTGCTGGGACCAATCCTCTTTCTAATTTACGTAAATGACATGTTTACAGGAGTGGAGTCATACATGTCAATGTTTGCGGATGACGCAAAATTAATGAGAAGAGTTGTGACAGACGAGGATTGTAGGATCCTCCAAGAGGACTTAAACAGGTTGCAGAGATGGTCAGGGAAATGGCTACTGGAGTTTAACACCAGTAAATGTAAAGTTATGGAAATGGGATCAGGTGATAGGAGACCAAAGGGACAGTACACAATGAAGGGGAACAGCCTACCTGTAACGAGTCGAGAAAGAGATCTGGGAGTGGATGTGACACCTAATCTAACTCCTGAGGCACATATAAATAGGATAACGACAGCAGCGTACTCTACACTGGCGAAAATTAGAACTTCATTCAGAAACCTAAATGAGGAGGCTTTTAGGGCGCTTTACACTGCATACGTGAGACCCGTCTTAGAGTATGCCGCGCCATCATGGAGCCCCCACCTGAAGAAACACATAAGGAAACTGGAGAAGGTTCAGAGGTTTGCGACGAGGCTTGTCCCAGAGTTACGAGGGAAGGGATATGAAGAGCGACTGAAGGAACTGAACCTTACGACACTAGAGAAAAGAAGGGAGAGAGGAGATATGATAGGGACATATAAATACTCAGGGGAATTGACAAAGTGGAAATAGATGAAATGTTCACACGTAATAATAACAGAACGAGGGGACATGGGTGGAAACTGGAAACTCAGATGAGTCACAGAGATGTTAGGAAGTTTTCTTTTAGCGTGAGAGTAGTGGAAAAATGGAATGCACTTGGGGAACAGGTTGTGGAAGCAAATACTATTCATACTTTTAAGACTAGGTATGATAGGGAAATGGGGCAGGAGTCATTGCTGTAAACAACCGATAGCTGGAAAGGCGGGATCCAAGAGTCAATGCTCGATCCTGCAAGCACAGATAGGTAAGTACAGATAGGTAAGTACACACACACACACACACACACACACACACACACACACACACACACACACACACACACACACACACACACACACACACATCCACATTTGGCGAGAAGGGATTTCGTAACACATCATCAACATGGGTTCAATTTTGCCTTACAGGCTTAATAGAATTCTACGACCAGGTGACAAAGATTAAGCAAGAAAGAGAAGGATGGGCGGACTTTCTTGGACTGTCGGAAAGCCTTTGACACAGTACCCCATAAAAGGTTGATGCATAAGCTGGAGAAACAGGCAGGAGTAACAGGTAGGGCGCTCCAGTGGATAAGGGAGTACCTAAGCAATAGGAAGCAGAGAGTTACAGTGAGGGGTGTGACCTCAGACTGGCGTGAAGTCACCAGTGGAGTCCCACAGGGCTCTGTACTTGGACCTATCCTGTTTCTGATATACGTAAATGATCTCCCAGAGGGTATAGACTCATTCCTCTCAATGTTTGCTGACGACGCCAAAATTATGAGAAGGATTAAGACAGAGGAGGACAGCTTGAGACTTCAAGAAGACCTGGACAAGCTGCAGGAATGGTCGAACAAATGGTTGTTAGAGTTTAACCCAAGCAAATGTAATGTAATGACGATAGGTGTAGGATGCAGAGTATACTGCGTAGTGTACTCTACACAGTGTACTCTACACAATGTACTCTACACAGTGTACTCTGACACAGTGTACTCTACACAGTGTACTCTACATAGTGTACTCTGACATAGTGTACTCTGACACAGTGTACTCTGACATAGTGTACTCTGACATAGTGTACACTGACACAGTGTACTCTGACACAGTGTACTCTGACACAGTGTACTCTACACAGTGTACTCTGACACAGTGTACTCTGACACAGTGTACTCTGACACAGTGTACTCTACACAATGTACTCTGACACAGTGTACTCTACACAGTGTACTCTACACAGTGTACTCTGACACAGTGTACTCTGACACAGTGTACTCTGACACAGTGTACTCTACACAGTGTACTCTGACACAGTGTACCCTGACACAGTGTACTGACACAGTGTACTCTACACAGTGAACTCTACACAGTGTACTCTACACAGTGTACTCTACACAGTGTACTCTACACAGTGTACTCTACACAGTGTACTCTACACAGTGTACTCTACACAGTGTACTCTACACAGTGTACTCTACACAGTGTACTCTACACAGTGTACTCTGACACAGTGTACTCTGACACAGTGTACTCTACACAGTGTACTCTACACAGTGTACTCTACACAGTGTACTCTACACAGTGTACTCTACACAGTGTACTCTACACAGTGTACTCTACACAGTGTACTCTACACAGTGTACTCTACACAGTGTACTCTACACAGTGTACTCTACACAGTGTACTCTACACAGTGTACTCTGACACAGTGTACTCTGACACAGTGTACTCTACACAGTGTACTCTACACAGTGTACTCTACACAGTGTACTCTACACAGTGTACTCTACACAGTGTACTCTGACACAGTGTACTCTGACACAGTGTACTCTACACAGTGTACTCTACACAGTGTACTCTACACAGTGTACTCTACACAGTGTACTCTACACAGTGTACTCTACACAGTGTACTCTACACAGTGTACTCTACACAGTGTACTCTGACACAGTGTACTCTACACAGTGTACTCTGACACAGTGTACTCTGACACAGTGTACTCTACACAGTGTACTCTACACAGTGTACTCTACACAGTGTACTCTACACAGTGTACTCTACACAGTGTACTCTACACAGTGTACTCTACACAGTGTACTCTACACAGTGTACTCTACACAGTGTACTCTACACAGTGTACTCTACACAGTGTACTCTACACAGTGTACTCTGACACAGTGTACTCTGACACAGTGTACTCTGACACAGTGTACTCTGACACAGTGTACTGACACAGTGTACTCTGACACAGTGTACTCTACACAGTGTACTCTACACAGTGTACTCTACACAGTGTACTCTACACAGTGTACTCTACACAGTGTACTCTGACACAGTGTACTCTACACAGTGTACTCTACACAGTGTACTCTACACAGTGTACTCTACACAGTGTACTCTACACAGTGTACTCTACACAGTGTACTCTACACAGTGTACTCTACACAGTGTACTCTACACAGTGTACTCTACACAGTGTACTCTACACAGTGTACTCTACACAGTGTACTCTACACAGTGTACTCTACACAGTGTACTCTACACAGTGTACTCTACACAGTGTACTCTACACAGTGTACTCTGACACAGTGTACTCTACACAGTGTACTCTACACAGTGTACTCTACACAGTGTACTCTACACAGTGTACTCTACACAGTGTACTCTACACAGTGTACTCTACACAGTGTACTCTACACAGTGTACTCTACACAGTGTACTCTACACAGTGTACTCTGACACAGTGTACTCTACACAGTGTACTCTACACAGTGTACTCTACACAGTGTACTCTACACAGTGTACTCTACACAGTGTACTCTACACAGTGTACTCTACACAGTGTACTCTACACAGTGTACTCTACACAGTGTACTCTACACAGTGTACTCTACACAGTGTACTCTACACAGTGTACTCTACACAGTGTACTCTACACAGTGTACTCTACACAGTGTACTCTACACAGTGTACTCTACACAGTGTACTCTACACAGTGTACTCTACACAGTGTACTCTACACAGTGTACTCTACACAGTGTACTCTACACAGTGTACTCTGACACAGTGTACTCTACACAGTGTACTCTACACAGTGTACTCTACACAGTGTACTCTACACAGTGTACTCTGACACAGTGTACTCTACACAGTGTACTCTACACAGTGTACTCTGACACAGTGTACTCTGACACAGTGTACTCTACACAGTGTACTCTACACAGTGTACTCTACACAGTGTACTCTACACAGTGTACTCTACACAGTGTACTCTACACAGTGTACTCTACACAGTGTACTCTACACAGTGTACTCTACACAGTGTACTCTACACAGTGTACTCTACACAGTGTACTCTACACAGTGTACTCTACACAGTGTACTCTGACACAGTGTACTCTGACACAGTGTACTCTACACAGTGTACTCTACACAGTGTACTCTACACAGTGTACTCTACACAGTGTACTCTACACAGTGTACTCTGACACAGTGTACTCTGACACAGTGTACTCTACACAGTGTACTCTACACAGTGTACTCTACACAGTGTACTCTACACAGTGTACTCTACACAGTGTACTCTACACAGTGTACTCTGACACAGTGTACTCTACACAGTGTACTCTACACAGTGTACTCTACACAGTGTACTCTACACAGTGTACTCTACACAGTGTACTCTACATAGTGTACTCTACACAGTGTACTCTACACAGTGTACTCTACATAGTGTACTCTACACAGTGTACTCTACACAGTGTACTCTACACAGTGTACTCTGACACAGTGTACTCTACACAGTGTACTCTACACAGTGTACTCTACATAGTGTACTCTACACAGTGTACTCTACACAGTGTACTCTACACAGTGTACTCTACATAGTGTACTCTACACAGTGTACTCTACACAGTGTACTCTACACAGTGTACTCTGACACAGTGTACTCTACACAGTGTACTCTACACAGTGTACTCTGACACAGTGTACTCTACACAGTGTACTCTACACAGTGTACTCTGACACAGTGTACTCTACACAGTGTACTCTACACAGTGTACTCTACACAGTGTACTCTACACAGTGTACTCTGACACAGTGTACTCTACACAGTGTACTCTACACAGTGTACTCTGACACAGTGTACTCTACACAGTGTACTCTACACAGTGTACTCTGACACAGTGTACTCTACATAGTGTACTCTACACAGTGTACTCTGACACAGTGTACTCTACACAGTGTACTCTACACAGTGTACTCTACACAGTGTTCTCTACACAGTGTTCTCTACACAGTGTACTCTACACAGTGTACTCTGACACAGTGTACTCTACACAGCGTACTCTACACAGTGTACTCTGACACAGTGCACTCTACACAGTGTACTCTGACACAGTGTACTCTACACAGCGTACTCTACACAGTGTACTCTGACACAGTGTACTCTGACACAGTGTACTCTGACACAGTGTACTCTACACAGTGTACTCTACACAGTGTACTCTGACACAGTGTACTCTACACAGTGTACTCTACACAGTGTACTCTACACAGTGTACTCTGACACAGTGCACTCTACACAGTGTACTCTACACAGTGTACTCTACACAGTGTACTCTACACAGTGTACTCTACACAGTGTACTCTACACAGTGTACTCTACACAGTGTACTCTACACAGTGTACTCTACACAGTGTACTCTGACACAGTGTACTCTACACAGTGTACTCTACACAGTGTTCTCTACACAGTGTACTCTACACAGTGTACTCTACACAGTGTACTCTGACACAGTGTACTCTACACAGTGTACTCTACACAGTGTACTCTACACAGTGTACTCTACACAGTGTACTCTGACACAGTGTACTCTACACAGTGTACTCTGACACAGTGTACTCTACACAGTGTACTCTACACAGTGTACTCTACACAGTGTACTCTACACAGTGTACTCTACACAGTGTACTCTACACAGTGTACTCTACACAGTGTACTCTGACACAGTGTACTCTACACAGTGTACTCTACACAGTGTACTCTACACAGTGTACTCTACACAGTGTACTCTACACAGTGTACTCTACACAGTGTACTCTACACAGTGTACTCTACACAGTGTACTCTACACAGTGTACTCTACACAGTGTACTCTACACAGTGTACTCTACACAGTGTACGCTACACAGTGTACTCTGACACAGTGTACTCTACACAGTGTACTCTACACAGTGTACTCTACACAGTGTACTCTGACACAGTGTACTCTACACAGTGTACTCTACACAGTGTACTCTACACAGTGTACTCTACACAGTGTACTCTACACAGTGTACTCTACACAGTGTACTCTACACAGTGTACTCTACACAGTGTACTCTGACACAGTGTACTCTACACAGTGTACTCTACACAGTGTACTCTACACAGTGTACTCTACACAGTGTACTCTACACAGTGTACTCTACACAGTGTACTCTACACAGTGTACTCTACACAGTGTACTCTACACAGTGTACTCTACACAGTGTACTCTACACAGTGTACTCTACACAGTGTACTCTGACACAGTGCACTCTACACAGTGTACTCTGACACAGTGTACTCTACACAGCGTACTCTACACAGTGTACTCTGACACAGTGTACTCTACAGTGTACTCTGACACAGTGTACTCTACACAGTGTACTCTACACAGTGTACTCTGACACAGTGTACTCTGACACATAGATCAGTATAAAGCTTGAGGGAGATATTAACCATTTTAAACACTTTGGACACCAAAACAATCAGAAAATAACACTAATCAGAGATGTACAGTGCTACAGTGGGAAGCTGAATTGGGCGCTTCCTGTCTGTTCCACTTAGCTAAACTACCGCCAACCACTTAGCTAAACTACCACCAACCACTTAGCTAAACTACCGCCAACCACTTAGCTAAACTACCGCCAACCACTTAGCTAAACTACCCACCAACCACTTAGCTAAACTACCACCAACCACTTAGCTAAACTACCCACCAACCACTTAGCTAAACTACCCACCAACCACTTAGCTAAACTACCCACTAACCACTTAGCTAAACTACCACCAACCACTTAGCTAAACTACCCACTAACCACTTAGCTAAACTACCCGCCAACCACTTAGCTAAACTACCCGCCAACCACTTAGCTAAACTACCCGCCAACCACTTAGCTAAACTACCCACTAACCACTTAGCTAAACTACCCACCAACCACTTAGCTAAACTACCACCAACCACTTAGCTAAACTACCGCCAACCACTTAGCTAAACTACCCACAACCACTTAGCTAAACTACCCACTAACCACTTAGTTAAACTACCACCAACCACTTAGCTAAACTACCATCAACCACTTAGCTAAACTACCACCAACCACTTAGCTAAACTACCCGCCAACCACTTAGCTAAACTACCGCCAACCACTTAGCTAAACTACCCACCAACCACTTAGCTAAACTACCCACTAACCACTTAGCTAAACTACCACCAACCACTTAGCTAAACTACCGCCAACCACTTAGCTAAACTACCGCCAACCACTTAGCTAAACTACCGCCAACCACTTAGCTAAACTACCCGCCAACCACTTAGCTAAACTACCAACCAACCACTTAGCTAAACTACCGCCAACCACTTAGCTAAACTACCATCAACCACTTAGCTAAACTACCATCAACCACTTAGCTAAACTACCAGCCAACCACTTAGCTAAACTACCGCCAACCACTTAGCTAAACTACCCACCAACCACTTAGCTAAACTACCGCCAACCACTTAGCTAAACTACCATCAACCACTTAGCTAAACTACCCACCAACCACTTAGCTAAACTACCATCAACCACTTAGCTAAACTACCAGCCAACCACTTAGCTTAACTACCGCCAATCACTTAGCTTAACTACCGCCAACCACTTAGCTAAACTACCGCCAACCACTTAGCTAAACTACCCACCAACCACTTAGCTAAACTACCACCAACCACTTAGCTAAACTACCGCCAACCACTTAGCTAAACTACCCGCCAACCACTTAGCTAAACTACCACCAACCACTTAGCTAAACTACCATCAACCACTTAGCTAAACTACCACCAACCACTTAGCTAAACTACCACCAACCACTTAGCTGACTACCACCAACCACTTAGCTAAACTACCGCCAACCACTTAGCTAAACTACCAGCCAACCACTTAGCTAAACTACCACCAACCACTTAGCTAAACTACCACCAACCACTTAGCTAAACTACCACCAACCACTTAGCTAAACTACCACCAACCACTTAGCTTGACTACCACCAACCACTTAGCTAAACTACCACCAACCACTTAGCTAAACTACCCACCAACCACTTAGCTAAACTACCGCCAACCACTTAGCTAAACTACCGCCAACCACTTAGCTAAACTACCGCCAACCACTTAGCTTAACTACCGCCAACCACTTAGCTAAACTACCGCCAACCACTTAGCTAAACTACCACCAACCACTTAGCTAAACTACCGCCAACCACTTAGCTAAACTACCGCCAACCACTTAGCTAAACTACCACCAACCACTTAGCTAAACTACCAGCCAACCACTTAGCTAAACTACCATCAACCACTTAGCTAAACTACCATCAACCACTTAGCTAAACTACCGCCAACCACTTAGCTAAACTACCACCAACCACTTAGCTAAACTACCCACTAACCACTTAGCTAAACTACCGCCAACCACTTAGCTAAACTACCAGCCAACCACTTAGCTAAACTACCGCCAACCACTTAGCTAAACTACCCACCAACCACTTAGCTAAACTACCGCCAACCACTTAGCTAAACTACCCACTAACCACTTAGCTAAACTACCGCCAACCACTTAGCTAAACTACCGCCAACCACTT
>WNGS01161557.1:21895-41736 GCA_020271785.1 Procambarus virginalis | reverse complement strand
GTATGTCAATGTTACTTGTACACAGACTGTCTGTGTCGTATTAAGCAAGTGGTTGAACACTAGCAGAACTTGCTGAACACTAGCAGAACTTGCTGAACACTAGCAGAACTTGCTGAAGACTAGCAGATCTTGCTGAAGACTAGCAGATCTTGCTGAACACTAGCAGAACTTGCTGAAGACTAGCAGAACTGCTGAAGACTAGCAGAACTTGCTGAAGACTAGCAAGAACTTGCTGAAGACTAGCAGAACTGCTGAAGACTAGCAGAACTTGCTGAAGACTAGCAGAACTTGCTGAAGACTAGCAGAACTTGCTGAAGACTAGCAGATCTTGCTGAAGACTAGCAGATCTTGCTGAAGACTAGCAGATCTTGCTGAAGACTAGCAGATCTTGCTGAAGACTAGCAGATCTTGCGGAAGGCTAGCAGATCTTGCTGAAGACTAGCAGAACTTGCTGAAGACTAGCAGAACTTGCTGAAGACTAGCAGAACTTGCTGAAGACTAGCAGATCTTGCTGAAGACTAGCAGATCTTGCTGAAGACTAGCAGAACTTGCTGAAGACTAGCAGATCTTGCTGAAGACTAGCAGATCTTGCTGAAGACTAGCAGATCTTGCTGAAGACTAGCAGAACTTGCTGAAGACTAGAAGAACTTGCTGAAGACTAGCAGAACTTGCTGAACACTAGCAGAACTTGCTGAACACTAGCAGAACTTGCTGAACACTAGCAGAACTTGCTGAACACTAGCAGAACTTGCTGAACACTAGCAGAACTTGCTGAACACTAGCAGAACTTGCTGAACACTAGCAGAACTTGCTGAACACTAGCAGAACTTGCTGAACACTAGCAGAACTTGCTGAACACAAGCAGAAGTGCTGAACACTAGCAGAACTTGCTGAACACTAGCAGAACTTGCTGAACACTAGCAGAACTTGCTGAACACTAGCAGAACTTGCTGACACAAGCAGAACTTGCTGAAACACTAGCAGAACTTGCTGAACACTAGCAGAACTTGCTGAACACTAGCAGAACTTGCTGAAGACTAGCAGAACTTGCTGAAGACTAGCAGAACTTGCTGAAGACTAGCAGAATTGCTGAAGACTAGCAGAACTTGCTGAAGACTAGCAGATCTTGCTGAAGACTAGCAGATCTTGCTGAAGACTAGCAGATCTTGCTGAAGACTAGCAGATCTTGCTGAAGACTAGCAGATCTTGCTGAAGGCTAGCAGATCTTGCTGAAGACTAGCAGAACTTGCTGAAGACTAGCAGAACTTGCTGAAGACTAGCAGAACTTGCTGAAGACTAGCAGATCTTGCTGAAGACTAGCAGATCTTGCTGAAGACTAGCAGAACTTGCTGAAGACTAGCAGATCTTGCTGAAGACTAGCAGATCTTGCTGAAGACTAGCAGATCTTGCTGAAGACTAGCAGAACTTG
Organism: Procambarus virginalis; assembly: GCA_020271785.1. Lineage (NCBI taxonomy): Eukaryota > Metazoa > Arthropoda > Malacostraca > Decapoda > Cambaridae > Procambarus > Procambarus virginalis. Next base: position 40,307 of record WNGS01161557.1, on the reverse strand, counting down.
CTGAAGACTAGCAGAACTTGCTGAAGACTAGCAGAACTTGCTGAACACTAGCAGAACTTGCTGAACACTAGCAGAACTTGCTGAACACTAGCAGAACTTGCTGAACACTAGCAGAACTTGCTGAACACTAGCAGAACTTGCTGAACACTAGCAGAACTTGCTGAACACTAGCAGAACTTGCTGAACACTAGCAGAACTTGCTGAACACTAGCAGAACTTGCTGAACACTAGCAGAACTTGCTGAACACAAGCAGAACTTGCTGAACACTAGCAGAACTTGCTGAACACTAGCAGAACTTGCTGAACACTAGCAGAACTTGCTGAACACTAGCAGAACTTGCTGAACACTAGCAGAACTTACTGAAGACTAGCAGAACTTGCTGAAGACTAGCAGAACTTGCTGAACACTAGCAGACTTGCTGAACACTAGCAGAACTTGCTGAACACTAGCAGAACTTGCTGAACACTAGCAGAACTTGCTGAAGACTAGCAGAACTTGCTGAACACTAGCAGATCTTGCTGAAGACCAGCAGATCTTGCTGCACCACAACTAGCGACCCGGACATTATAAAACACAAGAATAGGGAGGTGTTCTGTGACTCAAAGTCTGCTCTTCAAGTACTTGTAAACATCTGCATAAAATAAAGGATTTAGAATCTCTTGTTAGGAACACTCCTGGGCTGGGAAGGAGATCTGAAACTCTTATACTGTCTTTCTCTTGTGTGGATAACATCTCTCATAAATATAACTGGCCATAATGACATTGTTGCACACATTAGCATGTACCTAAGACAAATCTGATTTAGACCTAGGTTATCTTGAGATGATTTCGGGGCTTAGCGCCCCCGCGGCCCGGTCCTCAACCAGGCCTCATTTTTGTTACATACCCCCCCAGGAAGCAGCCCGTAGCAGCTGTGTAACTCCCAGGTACCTATTTACTGCTAGGTAATAGGGGCATCAGGGTGAAAGAAACATTTTGCCCATTTGTCTCCACCGGGGATCGAACCTGGAACCTCAGTCTACGAATCCGAAGCGCTGTCCACCCAGCTGTCAGGTGCCTCCGTCAGGTATTCTCCATATCTGTCGTGAAGACTTTATTTGCCAAATAATCAGGTTAATAGGAGAGAAATCACTCTCTCTCAAAGGTCTGGAAGCACCTGTTTAAATATGTATGATTTGTTTAGATCTGAACCTATGCATAAGGAGCCGGTCGGCCGAGCGGACAGCACGCGGGACTTGTGATCCTGTGGTCCTGGGTTCGATCCAAGCGCCGGCGACAAACAATGGGCAGAGTTTCTTTCACCCTATGCCCCTGTTACCTAGCAGTAAAATAGGTACCGGGTGTTAGTCAGCTGTCACGGGCTGCTTCCTGGGGGTGGAGGCCTGTTGAGGACCGGTCCGCGGGGACACTAAAAGCCCCGAAATCATCTAAGATAACCTTAAGAAGGGGCAGGGGGGGGGGGAGGACAACACGTCTACCAGACAGGGTGATATAGTGATTACTAGGGTCAGGTTGGACTTAATCACCAGTGGCAGGTGGTTACAGGTGATGAATATCCCAATCCTGAGTACTTCATCTCCCACACTACATTATTGAATGTCCAGTCATTAGACCTTTCAGACCCGCCTGTATGAGGTACCTGGAGCTTTGCAGTTACTTAATTACCTCTCGTGCACTTGATGATATCCTCATAATGCTCCCAAAGTTTGCTAGCACGGACTACTGATTACATGACCCTTGATCCTACAAGCTGATGATTCTCTTACGACATAGCTAGTTTGGCACGAACGATGTAAGCTTCCTTGTGGTCTAAAGTGGGTGCATAGAAGCCTTTGTGCCTAATTATGTTAAACAAATGTAAACTATCTTCACTTCACTGTTTTGTCTCGTGTACTGCAGTTAGAGTAATGAAACTGTTCACTTGATCACTGACACACAAACACTAATCAGAATCAAGTAATAGGAATCCCCATTATGCTAATTTCTCCTTTCTAATTAATCATCTATCTTATGCGAGTATTGGCTGTACTATACTATACTGTTATACTATACTATAGTATACTGTAATATACCATGTTATACTATAACTCGTAACCTTCGTACGAGAGAGAGAGGGAGGAGAGAGAGAGAGAGAGAGAGAGGAGAGAGAGAGAGAGAGAGAGAGACCCCTACATTCACGGTGAATTCACCTCCATATTGATCAATCCACACACTAGAATGAAGGGACGACGACGTTTCGGTCCGTCCTGGACATTCTCGTGTGTGTGTGTGTGTGGGGTGTGTGTGGGTGTGTGTGTTGTGTGTGTGTGTGTGTGTGTGTGTCAGTGTACACACACCAGTTTTTGTCTAATACTATCATAAACATCTATGAGAAAATAGTAAGGTCATTCATTGGGATCGAACCTGCATTCCTTGACTGCCCAAACACACGCACTACCAAGTAGACTATTATTAGCCTGAAAGTCCATAACCTGAAATACTACTGAATTTAAATGGATTAAGGAACATAAAATCTCTTCCCACAACCAGACCATCACCAGAAAAGTCTTAACAAACAACACAGAAATCATCGATAGATACAGCGATAGCAGGCGGCTTGACATCTGCGAGGCACTAAACATCAAAAAGTCAACACCAGCAATCAACAGCCAATTAATGCACAACTATATTCTACCCACTTCAAGACTCCGCACCAATATAGAAGCATCAAGAGGAAACATGGGCCAATAGGCCCTTTGCAGTTACTTCCATTCTTCCCTCTCATTTATCCAATTTATACCCATTGCACCGTGTTCCGTCTTGTGTTAAAAGTTTGTTCACCTCATCCAAAACTGGTGTAACATATCACCTCACCAAATGCGAGTATAAAGACAAAGCTGTTTAAATATTAGCATAGTAAAACTCTGTTTAGTGTTACAGTTGTGTGTGTGTGTGTAAACTAAAGTCTTTGAAAATGTAATAAGTTATTACGAAACGCGTTCCAGTGTCGTGTCAGACTAGAATAAAAAGGAATTTTGGAGAATTGATTTTTTCAATTACCATCGACAGTAAAAAGAAACATAAGAAATTTGAGAAAATTCGTGTTTGAATTATTAATCTTACTTTTTTGGTCATATTTAACAACATATGTTTACAAGAGAGACTGCTACCAATATATATATATATATATATATATATATATATAATATATATATATATATATATATATATATATATATATATATATATATGTCGTACCTAGTAGCCAGAATGCACTTCTCAGCCTACTATGCAAGGCCCGATTTGCCTAATAAGCCAAGTTTTCATGAATTAATTGTTTTTCGACTACCTAACCTACCTAACCTAACCTAACTTTTTCGGCTACCTAACCTAACCTATAAAGATAGGTTAGGTTAGGTTAGGTAGGGTTGGTTAGGTTCGATCATATATCTATGTTAATTTTAACTCCAATAAAAAAAAATTGACCTCATACATAATGAAATGGGTAGCTTTATCATTTCATAAGAAAAAAAGAGAGAAAATATATTAATTCATGAAAACTTGGCTTATTAGGCAAATCGGGCCTTGCATAGTAGGCTGAGGAGTGCGTTCTGGCTACTAGGTACGACATATATATTATATATATAATATATATATATATATATATATATATATATATATATATATATAAATAATATATGAGGGCGCAATTGTATAGTTGGTATATCTACGGACTCCCAGTTTATGGTCCCCGATTCGAGGCCCTGATATACCCCTTCTGCATTACATATATATATATATATATATATATATATATATATATATATATATATATATATATATATATATAATATGATGTACACACACACACACACACACACACACACACCACACACACACACACACACACACACACACAACACACACACACACACACAGGTGGGTACAGGAATAGACTCCTCACTCCTGTTAACAGAACGAGAGCTTTCTCTCCCTATAGCTCATGGTAAACCTTATACTAGCTTTCCCTGGAACACGCCTCGCCAGTCTGTTAAAAACCAGGTATCCAATTACTACTGGGTGAAAAGGGGCGAATAGCTAGCGACTGGCGCCCAGTCATTCCTCTCTCAAACGGGTGTGTGAGGGTAATCAAATTGATTTTTATTATCGATTCATGTTAGAGCTGTAATAGCTTGTGTTCGGTTCTAGTGTAAGAGAGTGCTTACCCTAGTAGAAGGGGTAAGCAGAAGGTTCGTAATTTATTTAAGATATCCATGAAAGTTACCTATTAGCAACGGTTTCTTTTATAGTGTCTCGTCTGTCTCCGTTTTCTGTAATGGTTGGGCTGCCTTTGTTTACATTTAATGTTTCACGTTTTCAAAAGTCAGCTTTTGCGGGTGTGTTCACCTCGGGTGTTCTCTTTGGTCTCCGCTTTACTCGGGATTATTATTTTGTTGTATGGCATTGTTGTGAGGTTTGTGGCGTGTGTTCGCACCCGCCCTTTTGTTCCCTCTTACCTTTTCCGGCTCTTTTGTGTATTGTCTTTTCTACTCGAAATATTTCATGGTTTTTTGTCATTAAAAACGGAAATATTCCGTTTGAAACCACAAGCCTGCCGTTAGAGGAAACGTTTCTGTCCTGCCGCGGGGATCGAACCCGGTGGTGATAGTGATGGTTTGTATGGGGATGGTGGTTGAGTGTGTGGTTGTACAGAGGATAGTAGTGATAGTGATGGAGCAGTCTTGAACGTGTGCACGAAGTTATTCATTCTCTCTCTCTCTCTCTCTCTCTCTCTCTCTCTCTCTCTCTCTCTCTCTCTCTCTCTCTCTCTCTCTCCCTCCCTCCCTCCCCCCTCTCCCTTCCCTTCCTCCCATCCCCCCCCTCTCCTTCGTCCCTTCCTTCCTTTCCCTTCCTCCCACCCTACCTATCAAACTCGTCCTTCCCCTTCCTCCCTAATCTCCCTTCTCCTTTCCCTCCCTCCTTCACCCCTACCCCTCAAACTCAGTCCTTCCCTCCCTCCCTCCCTAATCTCCCTATCTCCCTTCCTTTCCCTCCCACCCTACCTACCAAACTCTCCCCCCCTCCCTCCCCTCCGTTCCTTCCTATTCCTCTCTCCCTCTCCAATCTCTGACAAAGCTTCCCGTCCACATAAAACAGGGATATTTCACCAAGAATTCCAGCTCTGACTCCCAGTAAAAAGAAAGATTTAACTCCGGCGTCGGAATTCGGGAATAATTTTTTGTGGTCCATCAGAATGTGAGGCGGGTGTGTGTGAGGGTGGCATTGAAGCAGCAGTTTTTTAACTCATAAAATTAACTGGACCCACCTCATGTGCAGCTGACTTGCCGAATTATGAGGAGGAGGAGGAGAAGAAAGAGGAGCAGGACATCAAGGGGGGAGATGATGAAGGGTGAAAGGCAAAGGGAAGGAGATGTGAAATTGGGTAATTTGGGAAGAGAATGAGGAAATAATGAGAAAGCATGGCTAAGGGAGGAACAAGAGATTGGAACAGGAAGGCAAAAGGAAAATTGAAGAACAGGAGGGCTCAAGTATGGAGGAAAAGAACTGAAGAGATAACTGTAAGAGGCGGAATTAACGAGGAGAGAAGAAGTGGTGTAGAACGAGAGAATGAGAAATAAAACCGATTAAAGAATTTATTTCGGAAAAAAGGATGAATTAGGAACATAAAACAACGAATTAGTAAGGGCATAAGGCAGATGAAAGAAAAGGTAGACTGATATAAATAACAGTGAGAAGGGAAATGGAGGAGGAGGAGGAAGAGGTGGAAAAGATAAAAGATTATATGGAAAAGGATCCAGGAAACTGAGAGGTGACAGTAATCATTTTTTTACTAGCTTAAAATCCGCGATCCCAGAGAATTTCGGGAGGCTAAAGACAGACTCGCGACCAATGACCTGAGAGTCCAACCCGTCGAGTCGGGACGACCCATAATACATGAACTTAAACTGGCTACAGTAAACGGTCTCTCAACTCTGAGGTCCTGTGCTCTCACCACACTTTTTATTTCAAGTGCTGCTCGGTAGCCCACCACTAATTAACTTAGCAGTTTCTATCATCAGTTGTCTTGAAGCTGCTCACGTGGGGGCCAGATTCACGAAGCAGTTACACAAGCCCTTACGAAGGTGTACATGGGCCAGATTCACGAAGCAGTTACACAAGCACTTACGAAGGTGTACATGGGCCAGATTCACGAAGCAATTACACAAGTACTTACGAAGGTGTACATGGGCCAGATTCACGAAGCAGTTACACAAGCATTTACGAAGGTGTACATGGGCCAGATTCACGAAGCAGTTACGCAAACACTTACGAACCTATACATCTTTTATCAAATTTTGTTTACAATTATTAAACAGTTAATGAGCTCCGAAGCACCAGGAGGCTGTTTAGAACAATAACAACAGTTGATTGGGAAGTTTTCACGCTTGTAAACTGTTTAATAAATGTAACCAAAGCCGTCAAAGATTGAGGAAAGATGTACACGTTCGTAAGTGCTTGCGTAACTGCTTCGTGAATCTGGCTCCAGGTCAAGAATGTACACTGACGGCCGTCTTGGATTTACAAATTCGTAAATTGAAACATGTATACTGTCTAATGTAATTGATTGTAACCATATACATACATATATATCTTATGTATGACCCTATGTCCTCTGTGACAGTGAATACCAGCATTATCCTCACTCTAATAAGACCTAATTTAATTACTCTGATTAGGCAAAATTGTAATTAATTTTTGTCAATAAAGTTGTTAATAATAATAACACCGAGGGCCGGCCTAATAGCCCCCAAGCTAAGCCCCCCCCCCCCTTCTAACTCCCCCATACACGATGTATTATACAGCGATCGTAAGGTAAAGTCTGGCAGAGTTTGACTCGAGTGACAAAGACCATCACGCTACCTTATAAATCAATACAAAAGTTTACTAACACCAGACCCACGCACTAGAAGGTGAAGGGACGACGACGTTTCGGTCCGTCCTGGACCATTCTCAAGTCGATTGTTTACTAACACGGTACCAGTTTTAAAGTATGAAATGGAATAAGAATAATGGAATTCTCTCTCTAATTCTCAGTAAGGTTGCTATGGTGATGTGTGTGTGTTAGTCCATCATGACTATAGTGGTCATATGAGCTATAGACTAAACTATAACTGGAACGTATTTTTAATGTCAGGTAAATGTTTAAACCACGAGGTCTCAATAATCACTCGGTTAATGCTGTGTTAACAAAATTTGTATACTGAATGGCTTGGTAACTAGTAACTTATGCAGGAATAGTCATCCAAGTCTCGCTTCTCCTGAATCCTATACCTGTACTCTTGAATCTTCTCTACTCTTTAATCTCCTGTACTCTTGAATCTTCTCTACTCTTTAATCTCCTGTACTCTTGAATCTTCTCTACTCTTTAATCTCCTGTACTCTTTAATCTCCTGTACTCTTTAATCTCCTGTACTCTTTAATCTCCTGTACTCTTGAATCTCCTGTACTCGTGAATTTCCTGTACTCTATATATACAGATATAGTAGGAAAATTTTACTGAGAAAATGTCACCGATTCCAGTTTTCAAAAGTTTATCCTAGTTTCGAACAAAATAATTATATTTATATTATTATCAACTCCACAGTATGGCACCACCGGGATTCGAACCTGCAAGTCGACGGGAATACCAGAGGCTACCACAGTACGATACCACTCCACCAACGATGGCATTTAAAGTGTTGATTGGGTCCTGTAGCTCACGTACACACGAGGTCCATGACAACCAACACCCGGCAACACTCGTGGTGCTTTTTTGGGGGAACATTTCTTCCCGAAATGCTGCCACAAGCTGGGATCGCGCCAGTTGTATCGTACTGTGGTAGCCAGTGGGCTGATCCCTAGCCTCGCAGGTTCGAATCCTGTTGGAATCATAAAGGTCATAATGATTTACAGTCTTGGGACTATTCACACATTGTTGCATATGTGTTGTATACTCGACGCGATCTTATCTTGAGGTTATCTTGAGATGATTTCGGGGCTTTTAAGTGTCCCCGCGGCCCGGTCCTCGACCAGGCCTCCACCCCCAGGAAGCAGCCCGTGACAGCTGACTAACACCCACGTACCAATTTTACTGCTAGGTAACATTGGCATAGGGTGCAAGAAACTCTGCCCATTGTTTCTCGCCGGCGCCTGGGATCGAACCCAGGACCTGTACACAAGTCCAGTGTGCTGTCCGCTCAGCCGACCGGCTCCCCTCTCTCCCTCCCTCCTGCATGTGGCAGGATGTCGTGAAGAAATGTGGCCCAAAAGGCACCACGTGTGTTGCCGGGTCTCGTGTGATGCTAGTTCCGCTTTAGAACCAGGGGGAGGGAATTATCAGGCGAAAGCGCCAAGCCATTACGACTATATAGCATTGGAAGGGGTCAGGATAAGGATTTGGGATGGGGGGAAGGAAAGGAATGGTGCCCAACCACTTGTGGACGGTCGGCTAGATTTGAAACCAGTCCGGTTAATATGTTACAAGTGTTCTGTATTATGTATGTCTCTTGCCTGCGCTCCAGAGAATACAGATTGATATTTTTTTAATTAGTCCCAATAATTTACATGTTTCAATGAGTGGATTCTAGCAGTGAGAGACCTTTGCACGCTCTCCAGGTCAACAATTTATCCAGCTTCGAATTTGGCTGTTAATGTGCAACAGTGTTTAGCCCTAGAGAGCACTAGAGCATTAAAATGTATCATCATGTCTCTGGCATCTCCTGTCTGAAATGTTGCATAAAATTGTAGATTTATGGAAATCTGAATGTTGCACAAGAGTGGATGACGCTGGATAAAACTGCAGTGCAATTTAGTGTGTGGTGTTGACGGGATGGATGGTGTACTGGCCCCCAGGATGGTGTACTGGCCCCCAGGGTGGTGTACTGGCCCCCAGGGTGGTGTACTGGCCCCCAGGGATGGTGTACTGGCCCCCAGGGATACCTTGAGGATACCTTGAGGTGCTTCCGGGGCTTATCGTCCCCGCGGCCCGGTCATCGACCAGGCCTCCTGGTTGCTGGACTGATCAACCAGGCTGTTGGACGCGGCTGCTCGCAGCCTGACGTACGAGTCACAGCCTGGTTGATCAGGTATCCTTTGGAGGTGCTTATCCAGTTCTCTCTTGAACACTGTGAGGGGTTTGCCAGTTATGTCCCTTATGTGTAGTGGAAGCGTGTTGAACAGTCTCGGGCCTCTGATGTTGATAGAGTTCTCTCTCAGAGTACCAGTTGCACCTCTGCTTTTCAACGGGGGTATTCTGCACATCCTGCCATGTCTTCTGGTCTCATGTGATGTTATTTCTGTGTGCAGGTTTGGGACCAGCCCCTCTAATATTTTCCACGTGTAAATTATTATGTATCTCTCCCGCCTGCGCTCAAGGGAATACAGATTTAGGCTCTTTAGTCGGTCCCAATAGTTTAGATGTTTTACCGAGTGGATTCTAGCAGTAAAGGATCTCTGCACGCTCTCCAGGTCAGCAATTTCACCCGCAGTGAAAGGGGCTGTCATTGTGCAGCAGTACTCCACTCTAGAGAGCACAAGCGTTTTGAAAAGTGTCATCATCGGTATAGCATCTCTAGTGTGAAAAGTTCTTGTTATCCAACCTGTCATTTTTCTTGCAGTTGTGACGGCTACTTTATTGTGTTCTTTAAAGGTAAGGTCTTCCGACATGAGTACACCCAGATCCTTTACATTGCCTTTTCGTTCTATGTTATGATTTGCCTGAGTTTTGTACGTGGTTTCAGTTTTTATATTTTCATTTTTTCCATAGCGCATGAGCTGGAACTTGTCTTCGTTAAACACCATATTATTTTCTGTAGCCCATAGAAAGACCTGATCTACATCTGACTGGAGGTTCGCCGTGTCCTCTATGTTGCCTACTCTCATGAAGATCCTAGTGTCATCTGCAAAGGATGATACAGTGCTATAGGTTGTGTTCTTGTCTATGTCCGATATAAGGATGAGAAAAAGTACTGGAGCAAGCACAGTACCCTGGGGGACTGAGCTCTTAACGGTTGACGGGTTGGATTTTATTTTGTTGACTATTACACATTGGGTTCTGTTGGTCAGGAAATTGTAGATCCATCTGCCTACTTTTCCGGTAATTCCTTTTGAGCGCATTTTATGGGCAATAACACCATGGTCACATTTATCAAAAGCTTTTGCAAAATCTGTGTAAATTACATCAGCGTTTTGTTTGTCTTCCATAGCATCTAATGCCATATCATAGTGGTCCAGCAACTGCGACAGGCAAGAGCGCCCTGTTCTGAAACCATGTTGTCCGGGGTTATGGAGATGCTGTGATTCCATGTATTTTGTGATCTTACTTCTTAGCACTCTCTCAAAAATTTTTATGATGTGCGATGTTAGTGCTATCGGTCTGTAATTTTTTGCCTCTGCCTTATTTCCTCCTTTATGAAGTGGTGCTATCTCTGCTGTTTTTAGTATATCAGGAATAACGCCAGTATCTAGGCTTTGTCTCCACAGAATGTGAAGGGCCTGCGATAGTGGTTTTTTACAGTTCTTGATGAATATGGAGTTCCAAGAATCCGGGCCTGGTGCGGAGTGCATAGGCATACTGTTTATGGCTTCTTCAAAATCCAGTGGGGATAGGGTGACGTCTGATATATGATTTGATGTTGGTATCATATCCATGAAAAATTCATTTGGGTTATCGATCTTTAGTGCGTTTAATGGCTCGCTGAAGACAGAGTCGTATTGCTTCCTCAGTAGCTCGCTCATTTCTTTGTTGTCATCGGTGAAAGTTCCATCTTCCTTTCGCAGGGGCCCGATACTAGATGTGGTTTTTGATCTTGATTTTGCATAGGAGAAAAAATATTTCGGGTTTCTCTCTATTTCACTGATGGCCTTTTGCTCTCTTTCCCTCTCCTGCGTTTTGTATGATTCTTGTAACTTGAGTTCAATTTTTCCTATTTCGCTACCTAACCTTCTTCGCCGTTCCTGAGATAGGGTGCGACTCTCAAGTTGTACCGCGATTCGTTTTCTTCGCCTATATAGGGAACGACGTTCTCGTTCCAATCTGCATCTCTTTCTCTTTTTTCTTAGGGGGATGCGGTTTGTACATATTTCTAGTGCTACTGAGCTTATTTTTTCCAGGCACTGGTTCAGGTTCGCATTTCCTAGCTGTTCTTCCCAGTTTATTTCTGTGACGTCCTGGTTTATTTGCTCCCAGTTTATCTGTTTATTATTGAAGTTGAATTTGCTGAAATCTCCTCCACCGGGAATCTGGACTGGTTTTGAAGGTCTATTCCCCATGGTTGTCATAACTTCAATTAAGTTGTGATCTGAGTAACAGGTATTTGTAATCATTATGTTCCTGATCAATTCATCATTATTAGTGAAAATGAGGTCCAGCGTGTTCTCCTTCCTGGTTGGTTCTACTATTTGCTGGTTTAAGGCAAACCTGTCGCACATCCGTAGCAGGTCATTTGCATGTGCCTGTTCATTAAGGCTACTTCCTGGTATTCTTTCTGATATTACTGTATTAGCCAGGTGTACTGGTGTACTGGCCCCCAGGGATGGTGTACTGGCCCCCAGGGATGGTGTACTGGCCCCCAGGGATGGTGTACTGGCCCCCAGGGATGGAGTACTGGCCCCCAGGGTGGTGTACTGGCCCCCAGGGTTGGAGTACTGGCCCCCAGGGATGGTGTACTGGCCCCCAGGGTTGGAGTACTGGCCCCCAGGGATGGTGTACTGGCCCCCAGGGCAACCCGTCCTCGCAAATTTGTATAGTCAATATTGACTTATTAAATACGTGCATAGGTGATATACTAAACATAATAGTTTACCTTGAAAAGCTTCATAGAAAACACCGACCTTACCTAACCTTGTTAGTATGTTAAGATAAGCATCTTATAGCTTCTTAATTACAATTATTACTTAACCTATACCTATAATAGGTTCGTAATTACAATTGTTACTTAACCTATACCTATAATAGGTTAAGTAACAATTGTAATTACGAAGCTATAAGATGCTTATCTTAACATACTAACAAGGTTAGGTAAGGTCGGTGCTTTCTATGAAGCTTTTCAAGGTAAACTATTATGTTTAGTATGTTACCTATGCACGTATTTAATATTTCAATATTGACTATACGAATTTGCGAGGACGGGTTGCCCTGGGATGGAGTGTCTTGCTCATGTCCACATTCGCCCAGTTCCTCTTCGATGCAACCCTTGACCTCTGTTGACCTCGTTGTTCACCGTTGACCCCATAGTTTCCTCGTCTTGTTTACTCTCTCCATCCTTCCTCTCTCTGTGTCTGGAGAAGGCCTGTACTTCGTGGCGCACTTTGCCCTGCAACGCTCAGAATAACTGCGTATTATCTTGCCAGATAAATACATTTTATATTGCCAATATACTTTTGTTTACCCGTCCTCTCTCTCATTTCCAGAGAAGATCCAGAAGAAGTACGGGGAGCTGAAGGGCGAGGTGATCCTGGTGGACCTGCAGAAGGGAGCCAATGGGCTGGGGATCTCCCTGGCCGGTAACAGGGATCGCACCCTCATGTCTGCCTTCGTCTGCGGCCTCAACCCCAGCGGGAATGCCTTCAAGGATGGCCGCATCAAGGTCGGCGACGAGGTCCTGGAGGTAAGTCGGAGCTCAATCCCCGACCGTCCAAGTGGTCCCCATCCCATACCTTTGTCCTGACTTTCCAAGTGCTGGCTTGTCCAAGTCTAAGTCCAATGTGACTGAAGTTACGGGCTGTAACTGAGGATTGGAATTGACAAAATATAATATGTTCGGTAATATGTTCATTGTTTGTGATATATATATATATATATATATATATATATATATATATATATATATATATATATATATATATATATATATATATATATAAAATATGCGAACAAGCCTGAATGGTCCCCAGGACTATATGCAACTGAAAACTCACCCCAGAAGTGACTCGAACCCATACTGCCTGGAGCACATTGCTGGCGTACAGGATCCCTTTAACGCTCGACCAATACGACCGGACAAAAGAGGATGGTAGCCGAGGCAATTTCAGGCCGAGACGGGGGGATGAAATAGCCTCGGGGTGTGAGTTTTCAGTTATATATATATATATATATATATATATATATATATATATATATATATATATATATATATATATATATATGTATGTATAATATATATATAAACACATCACAAACACTCAACATATTACCGAACATTCTGAGTGATAAACGTACACATTTCTTGTACCTTAGCATGGTGGTGATCAAGCCATCAATGTCAGTTGATGGCTGAGGATAAGCAATCTGGGGCCAGATTCACGAAGCAGTTACACAAGCACTTATGAACATGTACATCTTTTCTCAATCTTTGACGGCTTTGCTTACATTTATTAAACAGTTTACAAGCATGAAAACTTCCCGTTCAACTGTTGTTATTGTTATAAACAGCCTCCTGGTGCTTCGGAGCTCATTAACTGTTTAATAATTGTAAACAAAGCCGCCAAAGATTGAGAAAAGAGGAACAGGTTCGTAAGTGCTTCCGTCACTGCTTCGTGAATCTGGACACTGGGATGGTGGCGTTGTCAACAACGAGGTCCAGGATGTCAGCAGGCTGGTGTAACGCCACGTAGAACTTAGTTATTCATTATAGAGAGCTGAAGTCAGCGACTCTAGTCTGGCGACATGATGTCGCATTTTGTCTGGCTCTCCTCGACGTATCTGGTGACGCGGTCAATACTTAATGACCTTCGACCTGATCATTATTTTATGTCCATCCCATAATTGGCCAACTCGTCCTCTTACCAATAGCGTCGCTTTTCGCTCGAATGCGCGCTACGGCCGAAAATTGACGTAGTAGAACATGGAAGCGGCTCGCGAAGTGACGGAAGAACATAAAAATAAAGGTAACTGCAGAAGGCCTATTGGCCCATATGAGGCAGCTCCTATTTATAACCACCCAATCCCACTCATATACGTGTCCAACCCACGCTTGAAACAATCATGGGACCGCATCTCCGCCACGTTAAACGTACTGTCCCGTTTTCTGTTTTGGGTCCTCTGGTTTAGTCTGTTAGGTTAGAAGAGAACACTTTAACGGCTTTCATGACTACGTTTTGAAACCTTAGAAGAACCCGCTGCCCTAATAACCTATCAGGAGCCGGTCGGCCGAGCGGACAGCACGCTGGACTTGTGATCCTGTGGTCCTGGGTTCGATCCCAGGCGCCAGCGAGAAACATCGGTCAGTTTCTTTCACCCTATGCCCCCTGTTACCTAGCAGTAAAATAGGTACCTGGGTGTTAGTCAGCTATCACGGGCTGCTTCCTAGGGGTGGAAGCCTGGTCGAGGACCGGGCCGCGGGGACACTAAAAGCCCCGAAATAATCTCAAGATAACCTCAAGATAACCAGAGGACCCAAAACTTGCTACTTTGGGTCCATTTCATTTCGAAAATGAATTTCCATTTTTTCTTACGACAATTTTTGGCCGTAGCGCATACGAGCGAAAAGTGACGTTATTTGTAAGAGGACGTGTTGGGCTTAATGCGGCTCATGGCAGCCTCCCCGGTGGAGACGGAAACAGATGGGCAGAGTTTCTTTCACCCTGGTGTACCTGTTCACCAAGCAGTAAATAGGTACCTGGGAGTTAGACAGCTGCTACGGGCTGCTTCCTGGGGGTGTGTAACAAGGAGGAGGCCGGGTCGAGGACCGGGCCGCGGGGACTCTTAAGCCCCGAAATCATCTCAAGATAACCTTCTTGAGGTTCTTATTGAAGTTATCTTGAGTTATGTTATCTTACATTATGTTATGTTATGTTATCTTCATGGAAGCCCTCCGCCCCCCCCCCTCTCCTTTCTCATGCAGGACACGTGCACAGTAGTCGAGGATACATGTAGTAGGTGGAGCTAAAGCTCTCTCTCCCTCCAAATACATAGAGGATTGAGATTCGTGAATCTGACACTCTGATTCGGAGTCACGACCAAGGACAGTCTGAATTCAGAGCAGGTGGTTCTTTGGCCTCCCCAGGCTCAATGGGGCTGGAGAGGACACTCCTCTAATCGTCTCGCTATCCTCTAGTCGTCTCGCTATCCTCTAGTCGTCTCGCTGTTAGTCCTTGGACGAGTCGTGTCGCAAGTTTGGCTAGTATCCTGTGGGTTCCATTTAATGTTTTTTAGTGTCGAGGATCGAGCTTGGGTCGTACAGTGCTCTGATCTTTTCAGTGACTCGGCTTGTTTGTTATCTTTGATTTATGTTTGATATATGTTAAGTAACTAATGATTAATAAATGTCACTAATATATAAATGGTGGGGTAATTAGGATGTAATCTGATGCCCTCTTGTGAAGGGAGTAACTTATCATCCCATATATATATATTATATAATATATATAATATATATATATATATATATTATATATATATATATATATATATATGTTATTAAATATGACCGAAAAGTAAGATTAATAATTCTAACACGAATTTTTCTCATTTTCCTTATGTTTCTTTTTACTGATGACGGTAAATTAAAAATCATTCTCCAAAATTCATCTTTATTTCTAGTCTGACGCGACACTTGAGCGCGTTTCGTAAAACTTATTACATTTTCAAAGACTTTTAGTTTATCTACACAACTTATGCTTTATGAAACAAACATTGGCTCTTATACCTGCATTTGGGTGAGGTGATGTAATACATTAGTGGGGTGAAACACAGAACATGGAAAACGGGTATAGATTTGTAGAAGTAGAAGTCGGGTCCCAATAGAGCTGCAGAAGGCCTATTGGCCCATATTTCTTGATGTTTCTATATTGGAGCGGAGTCTTGAAGTGGGTAGAATATAGTTGTACGTTAAATTGGCTGTTGATTGCTGGTGTTGACTTCTTGATGTGTAGTGCCTCGCAGATGTCAAGCCGCCTGTTGTCACTGTATCTATCGATGATTTCTGTGTTGTTTGTTGTTTTGTGTTGTTAACAAACAAACAGAAATCATCGATAGATACAGTGACAACAGGCGGCTTGACATCTGCGAGGCACTACACATCAAGAAGTCAACACCAGCAATCAACAGCCCATTAACGCACAACTATATTCTACCACTTCAAGACTCCGCTCCAATATAGAAACATCAAGAAATATGGGCAATAGGCCTTCTGCAGTTCTATTGGGACCCGACTTCTACTCTACAAATCTATACCCCGTTTTCCATGTTCTGTGTTTCACCCCACTAATGTATTACATCACCTCACCCAAATGCAGGTATAAGAGCAATGTTGTTTCATAAAGCATAAGTTGTGTAGATAAACTAAAAGTCTTTGAAAATGTAATAAGTTTTACGAAACGCGCTCAAGTTGTCGCGTCAGACTAGAAATAAAATGAATTTTGGAGAATTGATTTTTAATTTACCGTCATCAGTAAGAAACATAAGGAAAATTGAGAAAATTCGTGTTAAATTATTAATCTACTTTTCGGTCATATTTAATACATATGTCTACAGAAAGACTGCTACCAAAATATACCAATATATATATATATATAATATATATATATATATATATATATATATATATATATATATATATATATATATATATATATAATATATATATATATATATATATATAGATAATATAATATATATATATATAATATATAATATATAAGATATATAATATATATATATATATATATATATATATATATATATATATATATATATATATATATATATATATATATATATATATATATGCTGGTTATGGCTGAATATTACTGGCTTACTAGAGTAATTCGTGAGTCTGATGTTAGCCTTACATAGAGGTAGAAGTTTGATAGTTCCACAAAGTCTTAAATATAGTGAATGGTGGCGGCATCTTTCTCCTCAACGTTTAACTTTCCTTTCATACTACTTTTCCCTTCTTCCCTCCCTCTTCCCTTCATCCTTTCCGTTTCCTCTCTTCCATCTCTAGCCTCTTCCTCTGTGTTGTTTACCTTCTTGTCATACGCTTCATCCCGCTCCTCCTTTCACCCTTCTATCTCTCTCCTCCTCTCTCTCCTCCTCTCTCATCTCTCCTTTCTCTCCCATTCCCCTATTACATCACTACCCATTCTGGACACTGGGCTTGAATACTAGGCTGCGGGTCAGGCTCTGAATGGGGCTGGCTGGTGAGGCTCCGAGATAGGGATTATTTTGTTTAGTTTAACAATGGGTCAATAGTTATTGATGTTCCTAAATACTTGTTCTCACTTTACCGTGTTACTTTACCTTGAGGTTACCTGAAGATGGTGTCCAGGGTCAATATGCCCCCTCCACCCGGTCTCTGACCAGCTTATTGGTCGGTGCTCTGACCAACCAGACTGTTAAAGTCAGCTGCTTGCATTCTTACGTATGAATCACATCCTGGTTGATCAAGTATCCTTTGGAGGTGTTCATCGAGTTCTCTCTTGAACACTGTGGGGTCGGCCAGTTATGTCCCTTATGTGTACTGGAAGCGTGTTGAACAGTCTCGGGCCTCTGATGTTGATAGTTCTCTCTTGAACACTGTGAGGGGTCGGCCAGTTATGTCCCTTATGTGTAGTGGAAGCGTGTTGAACAGTCTCGGGCCTCTGATGTTGATAGTTCTCTCTTGAACACTGTGAGGGGTCGGCCAGTTATGTCCCTTATGTGTAGTGGAAGCGTGTTGAACAGTCTCGGGCCTCTGATGTTGATAGTTCTCTCTGAACACTGTGAGGGGTCGGCCAGTTATGTCCCTTATGTGTAGTGGAAGCGTGTTGAACAGTCTCGAGCCTCTGATGTTGATAGTTCTCTCTTGAACACTGTGAGGGGTCGGCCAGTTATGCCCCTTATGTGTAGTGGAAGCGTGTTGAACAGTCTCGGGCTTCTGATGTTGATAGTTCTCTCTGAACACTGTGAGGGGTCGGCCAGTTATGCCCCTTATGTGTAGTGGAATGTGTTGAACAGTCTCGAGCCTCTGATGTTGATAGTTCTCTCTTGAACACTGTGAGGGGTCGGCCAGTTATGTCCCTTATGTGTAGTGGAAGCGTGTTGAACAGTCTCGGCCTCTGATGTTGATAGTTCTCTCTTGAACACTGTGAGGGCGGCAGTTTATGTCCCTTATGTTGTAGTGGAAGCGTGTTGAACAGTCTCGAGCCTCTGATGTTGATAGTTCTCTCTTGAACACTGTGAGGGTCGGCCAGTTATGTCCCTTAGTGTATGGAAAGCGTGTTGAACAGTCTCGGGCCTCTGATGTTGAATAGTCTCTCAGAGTACCAGTTGCACCTCGCTTTTCAACGGGGGTATTCTGCACATCCTGCCATGCCTTCTGGTCTCATGTGATGTTATTTCTGTGTGCAGGTTTGGGACCAGCCCCTCTAATATTTTCCACTTGTAAATTATTATGTATCTCCCCGCCTGCG
>WNGS01161552.1:0-10854 GCA_020271785.1 Procambarus virginalis | reverse complement strand
TTTGAACTTTGAAACAAAAAAAGGAGTTAATATAGGTTACAAAGATGGTTATCATAGGTTGTCGAGTTCTCCAGCTCCTCAGATGGCGGGCAGGAACCCTGGATGCAGTGCGCATTTCCCCCCTGTATCGCCACGCTGAGGCGCTGGAAAAGAAATTTGGCAGCTCTAGGGTCCCTTGTTGTTTCAATGAGCCTTGAACCCAGTTCCTTCAAAAACTGGTAGCACTTTTACCCCAGGCGCCGAGTGTCTCATAAGCAATGGGGACAAAATTGTAGTGGTTATCCAGTTCTCTATACTTACGGGATTTGGCTGCTTCCCTGTGGGTGGCAGCGCCACCTGGTTGTGCAATACTGAGGTCAATGTAGGTGTTAGCCAGGGTTGATACACACGTGTAGTCCCATACCACTGCTTGCCGTTCTTCCAGGGGTTCACTGTGATACCATCCGGGCGACCAATAAGAGCATCAGAGTTGCGGGACATTAGGTAACGGGGCTCTCTTTCAGCTGGGCATCCAGCTGTGGTGAGGCTCCTCTTGATGATGTCGTTAACTTCACTGTGTCTCGAGTGCCATCCTCCTGTGCTTTGGCAGAGTAGGCCATGGTGGCCGTACCTATCAGCCCACCACCTCGCCGCAAATACACCTACATCTGTGTGGATTGGGCAGCAAGGCGGAGGGCCACAGCAATTCGGAGGTGTGTGGTGTGGACGCGTACCAGTTGCCGACATTGGGGTTGCTAACAGGAATAATATATATATATATATATATATATATATATATATATATATATATTATATATATATATATCTATATATATATATCTATATAATATTGTTATATATATATTCTTGTAGATTGAAGTTTCTCTCGAGCAACTATGGTGCTTCACCACCTCTACAGAAGCACGTGACACTCCTCTTCACTGCTTCTCCTCACAGCTCGAGGTCCTCTCCTCCACTACCTTGCAGTCTCATCAACTACTCCCTCTGTGCTGGCTTCGAAGTTCTCAGCAACTTCTTTCCCAAAGACAAACCACAGATTGCCTAGTCGAGGGCGCTCCTCCCTCTGTCGGAGTCTGGCCAGGGCACTCACACGGCCCACGATAATGTCTCTGGGTGGCTTAATAAACACTCCTCGCCGTCCAGGACTTGAGACCACAACGTTCCCAGCTCGATTCCACAGCTGGAACGTCTGCACACTTTTCCTCTCTTGGGGATATATCCCTAGGGTTTATTCTGATGGGAGCTCAAACGGAGCACAGCTTGTCCTTGCGGTGTTTGGCACTCAACTGAGGACAAAGCCCTCCAGAAGCGAGCCTCATGCCTCCAGCAAATTATTAACATCTCCTAACCAGTCATTAATCTATTTTCTTATTCACTGCCATAATCTCAAATTGTTATTTAAATCCACCAACTATTTTACATCTGTGTTATTCTATCATATTCTTGATAGAATAATTATCAAAGGGAGACTCTTTTTTGGCTACCTGGGATCATAACACTCCCTCCCCCTTGTTTTTGAGAATTATTCTAGTGGCTAGGCTCGAGATAACGCATCAGCCACTACATTGTCTCGCCCTCTTATGTGCTTTATCACCAGGTCATACTCTTGGACCAATAAAAACCATCTGGTTAACCTCTGGTTCGCATGCTTCATTTTCCTCAGGAAAACTAGGGGATTATGGTCTGTACACACTGTCACTGGGTGTCCTCCCCCACACACATACACTTCAAAATGTTTCATTGCCATCACCAGGGTCAAAGTCTCTTTTCTCGACCGTACTGTACGACTCTGTTGCTTAACGAACTTCTTCGAGAAGAAGGACACGGGGCGGTAAATTCCATCATTCTGCTGCGTCAGTACAGCTCCAGCCCCTATATTACTGGCATCTACAAATAACGTAAACGGCGCTCCAAAATTGGGCGACACTAGTACAGGCGCCTCGGTCAACAGTCTTTTGGTCTTTTCAAACGCTTCTTGTGCTGTTCCATTCCACTCCCACTTCTTGCTCTTTGATAGCTAACTCGTCATAGGAGTGGCTATGGTGGAGAAATTTTCACAGAACTTCCGGTAATATCCAATCATACCGAGGTATCTCAACAATTCTTTCATACTCCTGGGCACCGGGAAGTTGTCAATAGCCTCCACCTTTGTTCTTACCGGAGCAACCTCGCCTTGCCCTACTATATATCCAAGGTACTC
Organism: Procambarus virginalis; assembly: GCA_020271785.1. Lineage (NCBI taxonomy): Eukaryota > Metazoa > Arthropoda > Malacostraca > Decapoda > Cambaridae > Procambarus > Procambarus virginalis. The sequence goes on along the minus strand of WNGS01161552.1, from coordinate 8,654 downwards.
CAGGCGGGCTCTCCCGAACTCGCTTTTTGCTAAGTTGATCGTCATGTTGGCCTTCTCCAGTCGATCAAACAAATCTAAAAGTCGATCCACGTGATCCTTCCAGGAATCAGCAAACACTACAATATCATCGATGTACACTGCACATCCGTCGCGCCTTGTAATTTGCAATATCTGGCTCACAACTCGCCAGAAACATGATCTTCTCACAAACGATCTGACTTCTCTGGCACCTCTTGGCTAGGCTGTCCTCCTTGGACGCCTTCACTCCATCAGTCCACTCTACTTATTGTTTCCACCTTCCGTTTCCTCGTCTTCTTCTCTTCACGTCCAGAGTCAGACATCTACTGTCTGTACCTCCTCTGTCGTCTTCACACTTCCATCTACTGTCATTATACTTCCGTCTCCTGCCATCATACTTCACTCCCTCGTCTTCACCGACGATCCTCCCTTTCGTCTCCTCATTTATCCGAGACCTCATCCTGTTTGACTTCCATCGAGTCCTCGGCTTTCTTCTACTCCTCCATGCTTGTATCATCATCCGCTTCTCACACGTCTCGCCTCTATACAACTCCATTTCTTCTCCTTCAACTCTTCTTTGTTCCCTAAAAGTTTCTTCGAGCACTGTACTACACCCAACAGCACTCGATCGTACATGTTGCTTTACCTCTCATAGAGTGCTCGTAAGCATCTCTCCACACATACTGTCTCTTCTCCTTTCATTTTCTCGACTATTACTCTTCTTTACTATCTCTCCTCCACGTTTTCTGTGAAACATGTCAACTCCTGACATCTCAAACAACTTAACTCCACTATCCCTATGCCTCTGTGCTCGTGGACAACTTGACGCTCTACTATCGTCCTCAGTCTGTCCACATCCTCCCTCACTTCTGCTCAGCACAGTTGCATTCACCTTATGACTCTTAATTTCAGCAGGCTGGGGTCTACTCAGGTTCATTCTCTTCACATGATTCTTCTTCGGCTGGGTCATCTTCACTTTTGACCTCACCGAGACTCCACTTTCCTGGGCTGGACCTTCATCAAATAACCGCGCTATATCTACGTCGATATCTACTACCGGCTGAATCGACATTGTCTCATCTTCTCCAGCGTCTTCCTCGTCGGCCACCTCTGCGTTCATCACTACCGAGACAGGGTACATAATGGCTTGGCGGTCTCCTGACACATCTCCCAAGATGTCAGTCAGGTTCACACTCTCAGGTGTCCCACCCGTGCCGTGGCCTTCTGGGCACTCCTCTGGCACAGTCTCCGCCATGACTCTTGGCAACACCTTTGTCCTGCACGTCATTCCCCTGGATCACTTGGACTCCTGGAACAGGAATGTCAGGGCACACTCCCAACATCACCTCCGCCGACACATATTCCGACCTTAGCTGGACAGTACAAACGGGCATGTCACTCTCAGACAATAACGCGTATACTTTCATCTTACTACTGCCAGCTAACCGTCGATCACTCCCAATCAGGCTTCTCGTAATCAAGCTCTGATTAGCACCAGTATCCCTTAAGATAGCAACTCTTACTTCAGGCTGGCCTCTTATACTGATCCAACCTTCACTAATGAACGGCCTATACCTCTCGTTCACTAAGTTCACCATCTGTGGTTTGTCTTGGAACACATTAGTATATTTACTTCGGGGGTCACACATGGGCAGGGTCACAACTCTTTTGCCCTGCCTACAACCTCGCATCACGTGACCCAATCCGTTACAGTCGTACCACCTCACCTGGGAAAAGTCTCTTCTATATCTACCAGAGTGGCTCTGACTTTGCCCACTCGCATGAGAGTTCCTCGGGCCAGGTACACTACCTGCACTCTGTGGGGCTTTGCTGGACTCTTGATTTCCTGGATAATGATTTGTTTCTCGTTTAGTTCGTTCATCTTCACTTTCAGACGAAGTGCGCGACTTACTCTTCTGAGTTTTAGGGTACTTACGTTTATCTGCCCATTTACCAAAATTCTTCTCACCCCAGACTCCTCTGGGTCTTTCATAATTTCTTCCTCCCCAGACTCCACTGGATCTGCCATTGCTACGTCTCGCCTCGCATCTCACTCTGTTCTCCCTCAAGCTCTTGTATGCTTCAGTAATCATATCCGCCCTACCTGCGGCATCTTTCACCTCCTTTATCCCTGCTTCTTGGATCTTGAACTTTGTTTCGGGATGCATCATCTCCAAGAGCTTCTCCATGACCATCAGTTGCTTCAGGTCAGCGTAAGATTCCACTCCGGCAGCCTCAATCCACTTCTCAAATCGTCTTTCCAGATCCCTTGCTGTCTCAGCAAAGGTACATGCTCCAACCTTGATCATTTCTCAGAAACGCTTCCTATAAGCTTCTGGGGTTAGATGAAACGAGCGCAATATGCTGCTCTTTACTGTGGCATAATCCTGGCACTCTTCTAGTGACAATTGGGTGTAAGCCTCCCTGGCTGCACCGGTCAATCTTAACTGGACCAGCTGGGCCCATTCCTCCTGTGGCCACTCCTTGAGGCTGGCTACTTTTTCAAAATGCTCGAAGAAGCTCTCTGCCTCTTCGGGCACAAACAAGGGAATGTCCTTCTCCCTAACCCTAACATATGGTGAGTGTGATACCTGGGTGGTGCTCTCTGGCAACCCATGTTCAATCCTTTGCTCAGCCAAGGTTATATTCGCTTCTATCTGCATTTGTTTTGTTCTCTCTTTTTCTTTTTCGACCTGGGCTTTTTCTTTTTCTTTCTCCTGTTCCAACTCCAGTTCTCTTATTCTGGTTTTCTCTTTTTCTTTTTCCACCTCTAGTCTTGCTTTCTCTACTTCCAGCCTAGTTTTCTCTTTTTCCTTCTCGGCTTCATTTTTCATCTGGAGTTCTAATTTCATCTTTCCCAGCTGGAACTGTCTCTCCTCACGCTGCATCTGGAGCTCTAACTGGAATGTCTCCAAGCTCCTATTCCGGCTACTCCTGCTACTGCGGCTACTCTTGCTGCTCCTACTCGATCCCTGGGATTTCACTTCATCCTGCCCATCATCCTCCTTTCCACTTTCAGCTTCTTTTTGGGCTCCTTGTTCTGCCGCTTCACTTTTGGCTCTTAACTGCCTTAGGATCTCATCCTTCAACCCAGCTACTTTAGATGCTTTCAACCTGATGCCATATTTTTCTGCTATTTGTTTTAATTGATCCCTCCTGCAACCTTCCAAGTCCTCAGGCTTGCCTGACTCCACAAACGCTTGCACCTTATCCATCTTGTCCTGTGAGTCTTCCCAAGAGAGAGAGAATATACACCTGCGGTCACACAGTGTATCTATTTCAACAAGGAATGTACGAATCCACTCTTGACAGGGTGTGGGTGTGTCAGTTCACTCTCCCGGACACAGGCTCCCAATTTCTTGTAGCGTGGGTTGGTGGTGTTGTCGTCGTTGATCCTTCTTTATGGACAACCCAACCCACAACTCGGCAGAGTGCTTATACTTTACCAGGAGATCACCCTGGGCGCATCTGGCTCTTGGAGAGGGGCTCAACGTCAAACGTTTAGGGGATGCGGCTCCGATTGTGAAGGGATGGTTCACCAGCTCACTTACAATAGTGCTCTTATGCCTGTGGAAGCCAGTACACTTGTTAAGTGCACATGTTAAGTGTGCGGACTTAAGTTTGATAACCAGCAACCGAAACATCTAGTGTTTGGGCTCATGTGAGAGCCACAGTCAACAGCAGTCCAGAAATGTTACCCTGGCCAGGGTATCACATCTGTGGACAGAGATAGAGCCGATAGCATCATCTCATTGTATGGCTCGAGCGAGACTCTAGTTTGCTCGGGAACAGCTAGGCCCGCAGGCGTGGGTGAGGTGTGGGCCTCCCGCGCTGCTAGCCACTTGAGTCGTCGTCATGGAAACAGCCGCCTTCTTAGTAAACATCTTGAGCCACCATGTTGGTCGGCCATCTTGGAGTTGCCCTAGGGGCTATGCTACACCGTCGCTGATTGGATGAGAGGGGTAGGCCGCTGTATGCCTTCCTCTCATTGGTTATTTCGAGGAGGACGCGGGAATCGTTGGTGTAAGCGTCATTCTGAACATAGCTGCCACTGTGTCAAGACGCTCTCTGTACTCAATTCGGCCAAATTGAGTATTGGACGTCGTGGTGGCTTGACTACTAAACTGCTTCACCTCCTGCTTCATCTACGACTGGGTCGTCACAGAATCCGGCTGAAGTCGTCGCTCGAAGGGGGGGGGAAAGACATTGTGAACAGTGAGTGGGTAGAGAAGATCTTGTGATCTGGGATCGTAAGGTAATGTGCATACGAGCAGTAACAGACTTGTAGATCCCATACCAGTGATGATTAGACTTGCTAGTGCTCTGTAGCAGTCGATGGGAACGGGGAAATTCGTGTCAGTGCTTTAAGGCAGACTTCCCATGTTTGTGTAAGACACTATCGTTGTGCGCGTCACCTAGGTACGAACACTCCATTTCACCAGTGGGTCGAGGGTGCGAACCTAGCCGTGTTGTGAGGGGAGGGTTCGAGTGCGCGCCAATTGTACGAAAGATACCACTGAGGTACCAGCCCGCCTACCACCACTGTGAGCCAGCCACCCGTAGCGGGGTGCCTGATGTATGGGAATGGTGTGTAAGCCGGCAGTATGAATGAGTAAGTACCTATGTGTGTGTATTTCTGGTGATTAGTAGTCTCGAAAGCTTGAATTCGAAAGTCAAGTGTTCCGTCACATTGTCACGCAGCACCTGTGGGGTGAAGGGAAGTGTGGACGAGGAGATAATCACCCTTGTTGTCATCTTGTCAGTCCAGAGGGACTTACGTCTTGTGTACACCGACATACAGTGTGTGTGTGTGTGGGTACACACGGGAACAGAGTATACATAGATTAGCCAAGGACTGAGAGGATGTCCATGTAATAATTATATTATTCCATTGTGGTAATTAAATCATTTTTGATCGTCCGTGGGACGGAGTGATATCATTTCCATGTGTAGTCTTGCAGGTGTGGAATTCCAACACAGCGCTCAGGTATGTGTAACGTCAGTGATTCCTGGCAATGATTATTGTGGAGTGTACCATAGTGTGGTCTTAATTTCTTGTATTGTTCCCAGGGCCGTGACAAGTGCGATTTATATATATATATATATATATATATATATAATATATATATATATATATATATATATATATATACTTATGCTTTATTGTGTATTTAAAGGTTACAAAACATACAAGACAAATGCCTAAAGGTTATGGATCTCTTGAAGCTCCTCCGCTTCCGGACAGGAACCGAGGACGCAGCAAGCATTTCCCCTCTGGATCGCCACACTGAGGCGCTGAAACAAAAAACTGCAAGCCCTTGGGTCTCTGGTGACGTCAATGAGCTTGGAACCCAATTCCTTGAGAAATCCCAAGGCACTCTTGCCCCAGGGGCCATGCGTCTCAGACGCTATGGGAACAAAGAGGTATTGACCTGCCAGTCGCCTGTATTTGAGAGATTTTGCTGTTTCCCTGTGGCTGGCTGTCCCCACCTGCTTGACCAGCTCCGAAGTGTACATAGGTGTCAGCCAGGGTGGATACACATGTGTATATATATATATATATATATATATATATATATATATATATATATATATATATATATTATATATATATATATATGTATTGTGGTTGCAGTACTAACGTAATTTTGGTAGAATTTGGTGAGTGACGAGGCTGTCGGGAGTGGCAGCCGTCGCTCTGTCGAGTAACGTAACTCTCGGGGAGTGTTTATCGGCATGCGTGATCGATAAATCACTCACCCATGTGATTTAAGGAGTGCGAGATCTCCTTAGTGTTCCTAATAACGTTTGATAGCTGTAGGCTACATGTGTCAGCAGTAATTATATATATATATATATATATATATATATATATATATATATATATATATATATATATATATATATATATATATATATATATATATATATATATATATATATATATACTCTCTTCTGATTTAGGGCTTCTATCCCTCTAACTATTTTCTTACCATCAGGGCTTAGCTGAAATAGGAGTTCTCCAAAACTCATTTTCGTAATTTCCGGGTGAAGAAAAGATGTGAATTACTATAGAATGTATTACACTTATTTAAACAATTTGCACAACGTTTCGAACCTCCATGGTTCATTCTCAAGTGAATGAATTTTACAATGTGATTTGATTTTATACCCGCACTGGGTCAGGTGATAAGATAATAAATGTGAAAACAAAAGGGGATACAAAGGGGATATAAGTGGGGTCACACATATGAACATAAGAATATAGGTAACCACAGAAGGCCTATTGGCCCATACGAGGCAGCTGGCATCTACATACAAAGATTAATCCAGTGTAATTGGCCTGTTATGTTGAACATTGTCTTCTGTGTTGGCATTGTTAACATAACGATGCCAACACAGAAGACATCACATCTTTTCTTCACCCAGAAATTACGAAAATGAGTTTTGGAGAACTCCTATTTCAGCTAAGCCCTGATGCTAAGAAAATAGTTAGAGGGATAGAAGCCCTAAATCAGAAGATAGTAAATACAGAATATGCGGTCATATTCAATGAGACATGTTTAAAAGAAAACCTGCTGCCAGTATACACCAATATATATATATATATATATATATATATATATATATATATATATATATATATATATATATATATATATATATATATATATATACATATATATATATATATATATATATATTATATATATATATATATATATATATATATATATATATATATATATATATATATATATATATATATATATATATTAGTATATTTTGGTAGCAGTCTTTCCTGTAGACATATGTTATTAAATATGACCGAAAAAGTAAGATTAATAATTCTAACACGAATTTTCTCAATTTTCCTTATGTTTCTTTTTACTGGTGACGGTAAATTAAAAATCAATTCTCCAAAATTCATTCTTTATATCTAGTCTGACGCGACACTTGAGCGCGTTTCGTAAAACTTATTACATTTTCAAAGACTTTTAGTTTATCTACACAACTTATGCTTTATGAAACAAACATTGGCTCTTATACCTGCATTTGGGTGAGGTGATGTAATACATTAGTGGGGTGAAACACAGAACATGGAAAACGGGGTATAGATTTGTAGAAGTAATCGGGTAAGTAATTTGTAGAAGTGTAAGAAGTAGAAGTGTAGAAGTAGTCGGGTCCCAATAGAACTGCAGAAGGCCTATTGGCCCATATTTCTTGATGTTTCTATATTGGAGCGGAGTCTTGAAGTGGGTAGAATATAGTTGTACGTTAATTGGCTGTTGATTGCTGGTGTTGACTTCTTGATGTGTAGTGCCTCGCAGATTTCAAGCCGCCTGTTGTCACTGTATCTATCGATGATTTCTGTGTTGTTTGTTAAGATTTCTCTGGTGATGGTTTGGTTGTGGGAAGAGAGTATATGTTCCTTAATGGAGCCCTGTTGCTTATGCATTGTTAAACGCCTGGAAAGAGATGTTGTTGTCTTGCCTATATACTGAGTTTTTTGGGGCTTACAGTCCCCAAGAGGACATTTGAAGGCATAGACGACGTTTGTCTCTTTCAAAGCGTTCTGCTTTGTGTCTGGAGAGTTTCTCATGAGTAGGTTGGCAGTTTTCTTGGTTTTATAGTAAATCGTTAGTTGTATCTTCTGATTTTTGTCTGTAGGGATAACATTTCTATTAACAGCCAATTAAATCACTCGCTGTGGTGTAACTTAGTCTGTGATATTTTTCTTTGAATTTGCAATATTGCGTCATCAGTGGGCACGCCTGTGTTCAGGTTAGTTCAGTATGCAGCCACACAGCAAGGGTTGCTATTTAGCTGTTGGTTATGGTGCCACTGGATGGACATTAACGTAAAGATTAATTTGAGGAAGGGTGCTGGAGTTGCCAGTGAACCCATTAGTTATTGATGTCATTGAAAGGCTACTGATTTGATTGCATTGCAACCGCTATTGCAGGTGTAGACTGCACTGAGGCGTAGAACAGTTAGGAGGTTACTGGAGACGTGTTTCAGAACCCACTGTGTCAATTGTTGTAATTGTGATTATAGATCTGTTAGTTCTTGCTTGCTTGTTGATTCCTCTGTGGTCACGCCTTATGTTCGAGTTAGTTCATTATGCAGTCCGAGGGGCTGGTGTCTAGCTGTCATTGATAGTGTCACAAGAAGGATTTCGAGTAACGTCATTGACATTTCTTTTGTTTTGTTGTAATAGTTAGTACTTTATTGAATAAACTAAGTTGTTATGTTTAACACTGTCTTTTCGTTACACCCCCACACATTATTATTGTTATGCAAGTGTTCTTCACACTCGATTAATAAAATTGAGACTGATTCTGAGTTTTGGACCAAATATACGGCACCACACAACATAAATTATTGTTGTGAGAGCCCAGGACCTACTCGTTAGATTCGCTTCGGCGAATAGCGAAGGTCGACGACCCAAGTGGGGGGATTTCAATTTTCATTGGGGTCTCGGCGTTTGCTCGCGCCTAGTCAATTGTTCGTACAGGGTCCCAAAGTGAGGAATGAGCTGCTTACTACACTGGTGTGTTAGCTAAGCAAGTCCTTCCTCAGGCGACCTAGTTGAATATCACGACAGGAATAAAGGTTAAAGAATAAAGAAAATT
>WNGS01161550.1:5989-48948 GCA_020271785.1 Procambarus virginalis | reverse complement strand
TTCTTGGTTCTATATATCTTTTAGTAGTTAGTTTTAATATAATGTTTAATAATACATAGATATAATAGAGATTGACATATATATAGATAATATTTACCAACTATTATATAGATATTATACATATATATATAATATAGATATTATATATATATATATATATATAATATATACTATAAATCAGACTATATAATTAATAAACTTATATATAAGATTTGGGATATTTATAGTGGTAGCGTCTTTTCCTGTTGTACATTATTATTAATTAAAATATGCCCGCAAAAGAAGTAGATTAAATAATTCTTACACACGAATTTTTCTCTATTTCCTTTATGTTTCTTCTTTACTGTGCATACGGTAAGTAATGTAGAAAATCCAATCATCTCCAATATTTGGAGTGTTTATTTCTCAGCTCCTGGAACACGACCACTATGAGCCCGTTTCGCTCCATTAAAAACTATTACATTTTTCAAGAACTTCTATTGGGGTGTTTACACACATACAACATAGATCAAACTATAACTGTAATCAGAGTTTACAACCATCTTGTTCTTTTTTCATAATTATAGGTCTAACCTGACATTGCGTAGTTGACAGGTTACAATGGGTGATTTGGGGGGTAAGGTGACACCAAGAAACACGAAATACATTGGGGTATACCGGACACTTAAGTGGACGAATATGATCTTTTAACTGCAAGGCCTATTCCCGGGCTTTGGCAGGTGCCGTCCTATTTCTTGATGTTTCGATTTGGAGGCGGAGTCTTGAAGTAAGTAAAGTAGGAACGAGTTTTTACGTCATTAATTGCTGTGATTGGCTGGTGATTGACATTGGATTAATGCATGTTGTACTGTTTGCCGCGCCAGATGTCAAGCCCTGTTGTCGCTGTATTATCAATGATTCTGTGTGGAGGTTGCTGGTAAATAATATACCTTCATAAATTTGGACATGCTTTGGTTGTCTGGAAGACGCTTATTTTATATGTTCCTTGATAGAAGCCTGTTTTGCTTATGTATCGTTTAATCCCAAAGCCTTTTTAGAAGGAGAATTGTTGAAGTAGTCTGTGCTTGTCTATCTTATTTGTACATGGGGTCTTCTGGACGGCTTCACATGCGTCCTCCAAGTTGGCATTTCGAAACGGAAACATACTTTGCGTCTCCCTTTCCAACCAGCTTCCGCGTTTACCAACTTTTCCCAAACTAACGTTTAAGTAGCTCTGAGATTCTCATGTCTTTTTGGCTTTCTGGTTTATAATAATCGTCAATTGTAATCTTCTGTTTTGTCTGTAGGGAAGCGTTTCTATTAACCATCTCTTTCAGGACACTTCCCCCTCCGTTTTATGCTGCTGTGAGAGGAAAGTTCCTCGTGTAAAATAGTCTAATATGGGGGTATAGGTAGTTGTGTGAGTTGTCCTTGAGAGGTTGCATGGACGTTTATCACTTCCTTCTTATGAGGTCTTCGATGAAATCCATGGAGAATCCGTTGTTGACTATGACCTGCCTTACTCTACAGACTTCTTCTCGCCTTGCTTCCATTCTAGGATGCTGGCCTGAGAGCCCGGATCGACATAAGCGTTAACAACACTCCTTTTGTACTGTCTGGGCATCACTGTTGGCATTTAGGCAACATTCCTATGTTTTTCCTTAATGTAGACTGCAGTGTGGAACCATCCCTCCTTTCCATCACTGTTACAATCCTATGACAAGGGTAGTCCCATCCTTCTCCATCTCGTAAGTGAAACGCACACAGAAATTTCGCTCAACGCATCTTTCAGCTCCTGCAGATGTCTGACATCAGGTACCTGTGTTGTAAAATGTCGTGCAACATACCTGCAGTATATGGCCGGATCAAGTTCATATCGACTAAGACTTTTTTTCTCGATAGTTACCCATGTAGAAGTTCGCAAAACAGAAACATAGGGGAGAACCCAGGCGACCCCATCTACTTGCTTATACATGTTGCCCATCCGGGCTCAAGGGGGTGCCTCCTTATAAAGTCTTGGAGTAGTTTCCTTCAGGATGTTTTCTGGTATGTCAGAGGAGTACAGGCCGGATCATGATATACTCGGTCCATTATCATCCCAGATTGTTCATCCACAGCTACAGTGGTAACATCGATTCTACCGTCCAACGAGGCTCTAATCCTGTGGCCGTTTGTTCCCCGTAGAAGTCAACAAATTCCTTCGGGGACTTCAGGTGGAAGGCGCAAGGGACATAATGGAGTCAGTAAGCCATTGATAGCGTTCGCCAGTCTGTACGTGTGGTTGGGTATCTGCTGATGATTGGCCGAAGTGGGTTTCCATGCTTATTGCTCTCTGATATTTTCCATACGCATATCCGAGGTTTGTATTCCCCTATCAACTCTTTGGCAGGTGGATTCACGATTTCTTTGGCATCACATGTTCAATCAATTGTTGACCTTTGCTTTCAATTCGGTCTGTAGTATCACTTCAGTACCCTTTGGAATTATTTGGTTAGAGAGTATGAGTTCATTTTCTCCAGAATTCGTCTTTCTTTTCAATCTGTGATCTATTTGGCGACTTGTCCCTCTCCTGATAACTATCCCTTGTTCTCAGCGATCGCTCTTACTCTGCTTCGCTTTAGCCTGGGGGTGGCATCTGGTGCTTCTGGTCCTCTGAGTCTTCCCTCTTCGAATAATCTGCTTGTTAAGTCGAGTCATTTGGGTCGCCTCTGTTTGTGCTTCGAGGTAGAAATATGGCGTCCAAAGGATCTCCACTCCACTTTCCGGGCACGCACTTGGTGGACATACGTGAGTTTTATACAACCGGATTTTAAGAGAGTGACTTGGTCCTCATGAGGTTTATCGCTGCAAGGTTCAGGAATCCCAGTCTTTGGGTCTGAATTGCCAAGGTTCTCCATATAATGGTTTGTGAGCTTGATTATCCTTGTTTCCGTTCTGAGGTGATGTCGTCTTGATGATTTCACTGTGTTGTTCGATAGCGAAGTACGAGACTTTTCGTCATGTGCTGTGTTCTCCATTTTCGTTTGTAGCATGAATAAGTTGCATTTTGTTGTCTTGATTTCATTTTCTGCCTTTATACCTTGATTACAATCGATCTCGAATATTTTATCTGAAGTCTTGATTCCTTGCTGCTGGTACTTGCGTTTTATATTGAGTATAGTTTGTAGCATCTTCCTGTAAACCACTTAATTAATATATGCTTCCTAAAATACATAAATTATATGATGACTAATTCCTACCTACCAGCAATTTTTCTCATTTTCCCTTATGTTTCTCTTTTTACTGGTGACGTAAATGAGAAAATCATTCCTCCCAAAATTCATTTTTATTTTCTATTCTGACGCGACACCTTGAACGGCTTTCGTAAAGCTTATTACATTTTCAAAAGACTTTAGTTTACACACACACAAACAACCTATAACTGACAGAGTTTTAAACAGCTGTGTTTTTTTATACCGGCATTTGGAGTGGGGACATGTTTACAATGGTTTGGGGGATGGTAACACAGAGCACACGAACAAATGTTATAAGCTAAAGGGAAATAAGATCTGTAACTGGCAGAAGCCTTGCCCATATTTCTTGATTGTTCTATATTGGAGCGGAATGTATAATGGGTAGAATATAGTTTGCGTTACAGGCTGTGAATTGCTGGCTGTGCTTCTTTGACTTGTGGTAGTGCCTCGCAGAGTCAAGCCGCTGTTGTCGCGTGATCTATCAATGATTTGTGTTGTCTTGTTAAAGATTTCTCTGGTGATGGTTTTGGTTGTGGGAAGAGATTATATGTCCTTGATGAAGCCCTGTTGTTTGCATCGTTAATCGCCCTGGAAAGAGATTTGTTTCTTGCCTATAATGTGGTTCTTTGGGCTTACGATCCCCAGTGGGCATTTGAAGCATAGACAAATTTGTCTCTTTCAAAGCGTCTGCTTTGTGTCTGGGAGAGTTTCTCATGATTAGTTGGCAGTTTTCTTTTTTTATAATATCGTCAATTATAGCTTCTGATTTTTGTCTGTAGGATTAACGTTTCTATTAACAATATCATTCAGGACCCCTTTCCTCCGTTTTATGAGCTGTGGAGAAATTTGTTCCTGTAAAATAGTCTAATAGGGTAGTAGGTGTTTAGTTTTTTCTCTTTCTCAAGGTTGCATGGCTTTCACTTCTCCTTCTTATATGTCTGTCGATGAAACCATTGAGAAGCCGTTGTTTATTAGGACTGCCTTACCCTAAGAGTTTTTCGTCGACTTGCTTCCATTCTGAGCATGGTGGCTGAAGAGCACGGTTCGACTATGAAGCGTTAACAAAACTCCTTTGTACCTGTCTGGGCAGTCTACTGTTGGCTTTAGTGCACATTCCTATGTTTGTTTCCTTGGTGTAGACTGGTCAGCTGTGTAAACCTCCGCCTCCCTTTTTCCATGACTGTTAATCTAGAAAGGGTAGCTTCCCATCCTTCCTCTCCATCTCCGTAAGTGAACACTCAACACAAATTCTGCTCAAACCCTCTTTCCACAAAACGCTCCCCTGCATGTCTGACATCAGGTACCTGTGTAAAATGGCGTCAACCATACCTGCTCAGTATATGGCCGTGTTCAAGTTCAGGTCGACTAGACTTTTTTCTCGATAGTACCATGTAGAAGTTCGCAAACACAGACACCTAGGAGAAAAACCCCTGGAGACCCCTCATCTACTTGCTTATACATTGTGCCCATCCGTCGCTCAAGAGGGTGCCTCTTATATTATATAACTAAAAGCTTGGAGTAGTTTCCTCCTCATGATATATTTCTGGTATGTCAAGGAGTACAGGCCGGATCATGATACACTCTATCCATTATCATGCCGATTGTTTCATCCACACGGTACGTTGGTAAACAGGGATATTCTAGCGTCCAAGCAGGGCTTTTATTCCCTGTTGCCCGTGTTTCCCCACGTGTTAAGTCAGACAAAATTCCTTCGGGGACTTCAGGCCGAGGCGCAAGGCACATAGATAAATAAGCCGTTGAGTCGTTCGCCATTCTGTACAAACGAATGAAAACAGCACGTCGACGAAAGTCTCCGCATCCGCATTGAACAACACCTCTACATCCTCACAACAAGACCGACATCACCTCAGCACGGAAACAAGGATAATCAAGAAACTCACAACATTATATGGAGGACCTATGGCAATTCCACGACCAAGAGACGGCTTCCTGAACCTTGCAGGAATCAACCTCACTGAGGACCAAGTCACTCTCCTAAATCTGGGTATAAACTGTCACGTTATCCAGACCAAGTGCGTTGGCCCGGAAAGTGGAGTTGGAGATCCTGTTGGACGACATATTTGACCTCGAAGCACAAAAGAAGGTCACCACCAAAGACACCTTACAAGCAGAACTTATTGCAGAAGGAGGAAAGAATCGAGGCAACTACAGAAGCACCATACTGACCCCCGAGCTCAAAGCGGCAGCTAAGAGCCTTCGTGAGAACAAGGAGATAGTTATCAGGAGAGGCGACAAGTCGCCAATATACGTCATCCTTAAGAAAGACGAATATCTGGCGAAAATGAACCTCATACTCTCTGACCAAACTAAATTCCAAAGGGTAACGAAGGACACTACAGCCGAATTGAAAGCAAAGGTCAACAAATTGATTGAAACTGTGAATGCCAAGAAATCCGGACTCCACCTGCCAAAGATTATTGGGAATATAAACCTGGATATGCGTATGGAAATGTCAAGACGCATAAGCCTGGAAACCCACTTCGGCCAATCATCAGCCAGATACCCACACCCACGTACAGACTGGCGAAACGACTCAACGGCTTACTGACTCCTTATGTCCCTTGCGCCTTCAGCCTGAAGTCCCCGAAGGAATTTGTTGACTTACTGCGGGGAACACGGGCAACAGGGATAAGAGCCTCGTTGGACGTAGAATCACTGTTTACCAACGTACCTGTGGATGAAACAATCGGGATGATAATGGACCGAGTGTATCGTGATCCGGCCTGTACTCCTCTTGACATACCAGAAAATATCCTGAGGAAACTACTCCAAGCTTGTACTAAGGAGGCACCCTTCTTGAGCCCGGATGGGCACATGTATAAGCAAGTAGATGGGGTCGCCATGGGTTCTCCCCTAGGTGTCCTGTTTGCGAACTTCTACATGGGTACTATCGAGAAAAAAGTCTTAGTCGACTTGAACTTGAAACCGGCCATATACTGCAGGTATGTTGACGACATTTTTACACAGGTACCTGATGTCAGACATCTGCAGGAGCTGAAAGAGGCGTTTGAGCAGAATTCTGTGTTGCGTTTCACTTACGAGATGGAGAAGGATGGGAAGCTACCCTTTCTAGATGTAACAGTCATGGAAAGGAGCGGAGGTTTCCACACTGCAGTCTACACTAAGGAAACAAACATAGGAATGTGCCTAAATGCCAACAGTGACTGCCCAGACAGGTACAAAGGAGTGTTGTTAACGCTTATGTCGACCGTGCTCTCAGCCACAGCTCAGAATGGAAGCAAGTCGACGAAGAACTCTGTAGGGTAAGGCAGGTCCTAGTCAACAACGGCTTCTCCAATGGTTTCATTGAAGACATCATAAGAAGGAAAGTGAAACGCCATGCAACCTCTGAAGAGACAACTAATACAACACCTATACCCCCTATTAGACTATTTTACAGGAACTTCTTCTCCACAGCTCATAAAACGGAGGAAAGGGTCCTGAAAGATATTGTTAATAGAAACGTTATCCCTACAGACAAAAATCAGAAGATACAATTGACGATTTACTATAAAACCAAGAAAACTGCCAACCTACTCATGAGAAACTCTCCAGACACAAAGCAGAACGCTTTGAAAGAGACCAATGTCGTCTATGCCTTCAAATGCCCACTTGGGGACTGTAAGCCCCAAAGAACTCAATATATAGGCAAGACAACAACATCTCTTTCCAGGCGATTAACGATGCATAAGCAACAGGGCTCTATCAAGGAACATATAATCTCTTCCCACAACCAAACCATCACCAGAGAAATCTTAACAAACAACACAGAAATCATTGATAGATACAGCGACAGCAGGCGGCTTGACATCTGCGAGGCACTACACATCAAGAAGTCAACACCAGCAATCAACAGCCAATTAACGCACAACTATATTCTACCCACTTCAAGACTCCGCTCCAATATAGAAACATCAAGAAATATGGGCCAATAGGCCTTCTGCAGTTACAGATCTATTCTTCCCTTTAGCTTATACCCATTGTTTCGTGTTCTGTGTTTGTTTCACCTCCCAAACCATTGTAACATGTCACCTCACCCAAATGCAGGTATAAAAAGAAAAGCTGTTTAAACTCTGTTCAGTTATAGTTGTTTTGTGTGTGTGTAAACTAAAGTCTTTGAAAATGTAATAAGTTTTACGAAACGCGCTCAAGTGTCGCGTCAGACTAGAAATAAAAATGAATTTTGGAGAATTGATTTTTCATTTACCGTCACCAGTAAAAAGAAACATAAGGAAAATAGAGAAAATTCGTGTTAGAATTATTAATCTTACTTTTTCGGTCATATTTAATAATATATGTCTACAGGAAAGACTGCTACCAAAATATACCAATATTAAAACGCACGACCCAGCAGCAAGGAATCAAGCCTTCACGATAAAATATCGCCAAGATCTGATTCGTAATCAGGTATACAAGGCAGAAAATGAAATCAAAGACAACAAAACGCAACTACTTCATGCTACAAACGAATGGAGAAACAGCAACATCGACGAAAGTCTCCGTACCCGCATCGAACAACACCTCGACATCCTCACAGACCGACATCACCTCAGCACGGAAACAAGGATAATCAAGAAACTCACAACATTATATGGAGGACCTATGGCAATTCCACGACCAAGAGACGGCTTCCTGAACCTTGCAGGAATCAACCTCACTGAGGACCAAGTCACTCTCCTAAATCTGGGTATAAACTGTCACGTTATGTCCAGACCAAGTGCGTTGGCCCGGAAAGTGGAGTTGGAGATCCTGTTGGACGACATATTTGACCTCGAAGCACAAAAGAAGGTCACCACCAAAGACACCTTACAAGCAGAACTTATTGCAGAAGGAGGAAAGAATCGAGGCAACTACAGAAGCACCATACTGACCCCCGAGCTCAAAGCGGCAGCTAAGAGCCTTCGTGAGAACAAGGAGATAGTTATCAGGAGAGGCGACAAGTCGCCAATATACGTCATCCTTAAGAAAGACGAATATCTGGCGAAAATGAACCTCATACTCTCTGACCAAACTAAATTCCAAAGGGTAACGAAGGACACTACAGCCGAATTGAAAGCAAAGGTCAACAAATTGATTGAAACTGTGAATGCCAAGAAATCCGGACTCCACCTGCCAAAGATTATTGGGGAATATAAACCTGGATATGCGTATGGAAATGTCAAGACGCATAAGCCTGGAAACCCACTTCGGCCAATCATCAGCCAGATACCCACACCCACGTACAGACTGGCGAAACGACTCAACGGCTTACTGACTCCTTATGTCCCTTGCGCCTTCAGCCTGAAGTCCCCGAAGGAATTTGTTGACTTACTGCGGGGAACACGGGCAACAGGGATAAGAGCCTCGTTGGACGTAGAATCACTGTTTACCAACGTACCTGTGGATGAAACAATCGGGATGATAATGGACCGAGTGTATCGTGATCCGGCCTGTACTCCTCTTGACATACCAGAAAATATCCTGAGGAAACTACTCCAAGCTTGTACTAAGGAGGCACCCTTCTTGAGCCCGGATGGGCACATGTATAAGCAAGTAGATGGGGTCGCCATGGGTTCTCCCCTAGGTGTCCTGTTTGCGAACTTCTACATGGGTACTATCGAGAAAAAAGTCTTAGTCGACTTGAACTTGAAACCGGCCATATACTGCAGGTATGTTGACGACATTTTTACACAGGTACCTGATGTCAGACATCTGCAGGAGCTGAAAGAGGCGTTTGAGCAGAATTCTGTGTTGCGTTTCACTTACGAGATGGAGAAGGATGGGAAGCTACCCTTTCTAGATGTAACAGTCATGGAAAGGAGCGGAGGTTTCCACACTGCAGTCTACACTAAGGAAACAAACATAGGAATGTGCCTAAATGCCAACAGTGACTGCCCAGACAGGTACAAAAGGAGTGTTGTTAACGCTTATGTCGACCGTGCTCTCAGCCACAGCTCAGAATGGAAGCAAGTCGACGAAGAACTCTGTAGGGTAAGGCAGGTCCTAGTCAACAACGGCTTCTCCAATGGTTTCATTGAAGACATCATAAGAAGGAAAGTGAAACGCCATGCAACCTCTGAAGAGACAACTAATACAACACCTATACCCCCTATTAGACTATTTTACAGGAACTTCTTCTCCACAGCTCATAAAACGGAGGAAAGGGTCCTGAAAGATATTGTTAATAGAAACGTTATCCCTACAGACAAAAATCAGAAGATACAATTGACGATTTACTATAAAACCAAGAAAACTGCCAACCTACTCATGAGAAACTCTCCAGACACAAAGCAGAACGCTTTGAAAGAGACCAATGTCGTCTATGCCTTCAAATGCCCACTTGGGGACTGTAAGCCCCAAAGAACTCAATATATAGGCAAGACAACAACATCTCTTTCCAGGCGATTAACGATGCATAAGCAACAGGGCTCTATCAAGGAACATATAATCTCTTCCCACAACCAAACCATCACCAGAGAAATCTTAACAAACAACACAGAAATCATTGATAGATACAGCGACAACAGGCGGCTTGACATCTGCGAGGCACTACACATCAAGAAGTCAACACCAGCAATCAACAGCCAATTAACGCACAACTATATTCTACCCACTTCAAGACTCCGCTCCAATATAGAAACATCAAGAAATATGGGCCAATAGGCCTTCTGCAGTTACAGATCTATTCTTCCCTTTAGCTTATACCCATTGTTTCGTGTTCTGTGCTCACCTCACCCCAAACCATTGTAACATGTCACCTCACCCAAATGCAGGTATAAAAAAGAAAAGCTGTTTAAACTCTGTTCAGTTATAGTTGTTTTGTGTGTGTGTAACTAAAGTCTTTGAAAATGTAATAAGTTTTACGAAACGCGCTCAAGTGTCGCGTCAGACTAGAAATAAAAATGAATTTTGGAGAATTGATTTTTCATTTACCGTCACCAGTAAAAAGAAACATAAGGAAAATAGAGAAAATTCGTGTTAGAATTATTAATCTTACTTTTTCGGTCATATTTATAATATATATATATATATATATATATATATATATATATATATATATAATATATATATATATATATATATATATTATATATATATATATATATATATATATATATATATATATATATATATTATGTATTTATTTATTTTATTTTTTTTTTTTATTTATTTCTTTATTCTTCATTTGGTGTAAATCGGGTCCAGGATGGGCCACTCATCTGGGTCGTCTGGCAGGCCGCTTAGTATTTGAGGTCTTGGGAGGGCCTCATCGTGGATGTGTCTGATCACTTTGTTGGAGAGTGATTCTTCTGGTTCTGTGTGGTGGTTCACGGATCTCGTAGTCGCTGGTGGTGTTTACTGCTACGTAGGGATCTTCGGGGTCCGGGACATACATATTCTTCATGCGGTACAGCTGTCTTCTGGCCAGGTAGCTGAGCCTGAAGTTCATTGGCTTCATGTTGAGCGTCTCATGGATTTGGTCAGTTCTTACCCTGTCCATCAGTGTCAGTCCCTCCGCAAAGCGAAGTGCTTTGTTTTGTACCCGTTGGATCTTCAGCATGTTGGATTTGTTGGTGAGGTTCAGGGGGACGTAAGGGTATTCCAGGCTAGGCCTTATAATCATTCTGGACAGGTGGAGCTTGATGTGGGATGGGGCTTGCTTGAAGCGGAAGAGCCTCGCCAGTGAACCCCGGGCCAACGCTGTCTTCTGGGATACGAACAGGGAGGAGTTGAGTAGCCTGTTGAAGTTGTATCCGAGCACTGCGTTGGAGTTTGAGATGGCTATGGGTTCGCCCCTGAGTCTTATCCCGCCCTCATTTTCGAGTGAGAAGGCCATACAGCCAACAGTGCTTAATTGGATCTTTTCTGGGTTAGTGGTGATCCTCCATTTCCTTTCCCAGTTAGCAGTCCTGGCTAGTTCTACGTTTGCCTTACGGGTTACAGTTGCATGCTTGGTCGTTTGGCTGCTTGGGTTAGATGTTATTACATGTGTTACGTCGTCCGCAAATTGCACGATGATGGTGTCTCTATACTCTGGCTGGGGCAGGTCATTTACAAAGATGTTGAAGAGAACGGGGCTCAAGCATGGCCCTTGGGGGACTCCAGCTGTTCAACCTGTCCTCTTAAAAAGAACGTCGCATTTGGCCGTTTGCTCGTATGGCCGAATTTGGACGTAATTTGAAAATGAAAAAAATATGAAAATAAATTTGGGATTTTTTTTTTCAACAACAGTAAGTTAAGGGTCCTCTGATAGGTTAGGTGGGCAGGAAATTCTCTTAAAGTTTCAAAACGTTATGAAAAACGTTAATTTAAAGTGTCCTCTCAGAACCTCTGCGCGTACGCCGGACGACTCAAATAGAAAACGGAACAGAACGTCACTTTTGTGAGTCGATTTCATTTCAAATTACGTCGAAATTTGGCCATATCACGCAAACGAGCCAAAAGTGACGTTCTTTTTAAGAGGACGGGTTGAGCTGTTGGGGTGAAGGCTGCGGCCTCTTTTGCCTTGAAGCTGAGGGTAACTTGCCTATTCTTCAGGAAATTTCTGATCAGCCTGAGGAGGGTCCAGTTTTGCGCTGGTAAGTCTGCTAATTTGTACACAAGACCATCATGCCATAGGCTGTCGAAGGCCTTGTGTACGTCCCTCGTCGCAATCAAAGCTACCTGTTTTTGCTTGCGAATTGAGCTTACGGCGTCGTAGATGATGTTTATTGCGTGCTGGGTTGATCTATGTGCTCGAAAGCCAAACTATTTTTCTGTAAAGAGGTTGTTGTACTCCATGTAGTAGTTAAGACGGTTTGACATGATTTTTTCAAAGCACTTGCCTACAGCGTCTAAGAGGGAGATTGGACGGTAGTTGCCAGGTTGGTGGGGGTCTTTCTTGGATTTGGGGATGAATATCATCTTGGCTGACTTGAATGCTACAGGAATGTGACCCGATGCCAGCATAGCGTTGAATAGGTTGAGTAGGGATTGCAGAAGATTGCCTGGTAAAAGTTTGATCTGCAACGCTTTGATCCCCGATGGTCCTGGGGCCTTATCTCGGATGCTTTTGATGACTCAGCTCATCTCTAACATAGTTATGGGTCTTGTTAGAGGGTGGTCGTCTTCTAGGGTTGTCAGGTCTATAAGAGGGGTGCTGTGAAGGGAGGCGGCGTTTTCTGATGTCCATTGGTTGACACGTTCAAAGTGAGTGTTGTTGAAGGCTCTGCTGTTTGAAGCCGTGAGTGTCTTTTTCCATACTGCGCCCATGAGGTCAGCCTGATCTTGCGGGTCTTCTATTTTTTCTTGTTGCTCCTCGCCATCTTCGTCAAGGAATGTGTGTACGAGGTGGGTGAGGCTGGGGTTAACCGATCCCAAGAGCTGTCTGATCTTGCGCCAGAAAGCTCCTGGCTCCCTTTTGTACTGGTTGGCCTGCCTCACAAGGGTTATCCAAATGTAGATCTTGTAAGTCAGCGTTAGGTCTATGGTTTCCCTTCTGAGTGTTTGTAGGGTCAACGCTGGTGGCTGGCCAGTTTGGTAGTGGCTTTGGCAGGCTCGCTGGTACTCATTCATTTTGCCTCTGATTTCTCGGGTCGGTTTATATTGGTGGTAAGTCCTTGTGGTGGATATTTCACAGGTGGCCTCAGATGCGAGCTGGATGCAGTTATGGATGGTGTTAACTGCTTGGTCGATTGTTTGGGTTAGGAGGTTTTCGAACTCAATGATGGGGTCGTCAGCAAGGAAGGTGTCGTAGTCCCGGGCACGTATGGTTTCCAGTCTGGGCCTGGGAGGTGCCACATACCTGAAGGGGGATGCTTGGAGGGTTGTGACCACAGGGATGTGGTCCGACCCCACGTTCTTGCCTGGGGTTACTCTGCAGTGGAACAGGTCACAATCTCTGTTGGTCAGCACTATGTCAGGGGTGCCCCTCTGGTTGCTTGCAAAGAACGTCTTAAAGTGGGGGCCTTGGAAGGAGAGGTCCCGGTTTTGCATTAAATTGAAGAGCTGCCTGCCCTTTAGGTCTGGCCTGGCAGGAGCGTTGAATAAGCGTCAATCAACAGATGTACAGGTTCCTGAGCCTATTGGGCTCTATCATATCTACACTTGAAACTGTGTATGGAGTCGGCCTCCACCATAACTTCCTAATGCATTCCATTTGTCAACCACTCTGACACTGAAAAAGTTCTTTCTAATATCTCTGTGGCTTATTTGGGCACTCAGTTTCCACTTATCCCCTAGTGCGTGTGCCCCTTGTGTTAAATAGACTGTCTTCATCTACCCTATCAATTCCCTTGAGAATCTTGAATGTGGTGATCATGTCCCCCCCCTAACTCTTCTGTCTTCCAGCGAAGGGAGATTTAATTCCCGTAGTCTCTCCTCGTAGCTCATACCTCTCAGCTCGGGTACTAGTCTGGTGGCAAACCTTTGAACCTTTTCCAGTTTAGTCTTATGCATGACTAGATATGGACTCCATGCTGGAGCCGCATACTCCAGGACTGGTCTGACATATGTGGTATATAATGTTCTGAAAGATTCCTTACACAAGTTTCTACAGGCCGTTCTTATGTTAGCCAACCTGGCATATGCTGCTGATGTTATCCTCTTGATATGAGCTTCAGGGGACAGGTCTGGCGTAGGACAGGGATAGCATAGTCTAGGGCCCTCATTTTTTTCTTTCCGTGTGCAAAGTTGACAGCATCGGAGTAAGATTCCAATAGACCTTAATACAGTTCAAAACCAAGGAATTTTTTGCCAAATTTTGCTTTTAGGCGGTTCAGCAGGTTTCTTAGTGATGGGCGCCACCTAGGGTTGGGGTGCATAGCATCCTGGAACACCTGCTCCAGAGTCAAGTGTTGTGAGGGCGACGCTTGCAGGGTCTCCAGCATCAGTACTCCGTACGCGTAAAGAGCAAATGAGTATGTGTGCTGCATTGTTGTCGAACGACTTCAGGGGCGTATATTGAGAGAAACTCTGGGCCTCCTCCTAGTAAGATATTTTCATTGTTGGCACAGGATAATCCAAAGTCAAATATACTAACTTCTGGATTGTCAGGCTTGCCCTGGACCATAATATTGTTGTTTTTATATCGTTGTGCACAATACCCGCCTCGTGATTTTTTTTCTACCACAGACGTGGCCACACATTTACAATGCTAACCAGCATATATACATTTTCTTCTGTCCTCCATGGACAGGGTTAGAGATGTGTTAAACATATATTTCAAGGATTTATTGAACAATCAACCACTGAAGGTGAGTCGGTGCTTTTAAAATGCTAAGCTAACCTATATACGTAAATACATAGATACACAGATACACAGATTTACGTATGCCTTACATAAAGTGTTCCATGTGTCTTTTACATAGTCTCATTAATGTACATTTACAAAGGTGAAATGTAATTCTGATCAGCTTCCATATATACTTTATACCCATACATATACATACACACACACATATACATATATACACCCATGCATTCACAGACATTTCTCATTCACTCTGACAGGGTGAGATAGCTGATAAAGAAACTAGTGTGCAATTAGGCACTTAATCACTGAAGGTGATTAAGGTGCTTTTACAAGCTCAGGTTATATAGTTAAATCATATACATTGTATAATTAATCTATTACATGGCCAATCTTGGATACAAGTCCAATATATCAAGTGTTCCAGTACTCATATAGTAATTACAGAGTTCAGCATACCTTGGCCCAGGAGGGCGAAAGTCAGCCAGTATGGGACATTCTACAATATAATGTTCAAGAGTGCATGTTTTCTCTTTCACAAAGTTGACACATTCTGTACTCGACATTTGGGTTTTGAGAAAGCTGCCAGATACGTCTATATCCCAGGCGTATTCTGGCCACTATAACATCACATTGCCGGGTTCTTGTTCTATTAGTCCCATATGTGAATGTCTCCTCACGATATCTATCATAATATTTAATGCTACAACTTTCGTGTCTTTGTGAATTTGTTAGGTCGGTGAGATCTTCATTAGATATTTGTTTAAGTATTCTCTTTGTCACTGCTAATGAAACACCCATATCAATTTCTACCACTGGGTTTCTACAGGCTGTCTTTGCAAGCATATCAACAGTGTCATGCCTTGAGATGCCAACATGTAATGGTATCCATAGGAATTTAATTTCAAATCTGTTTTCTTTAGCAGCTAAAACATTCATTCGAATATCACTGACTATTTTCTGGGTGTCACTACTATGTGCGTTCAATGCCAGGAGTGCACTCTGCGAGTCACAGTATACAAGTCCACTGCCTTTGTCTTTTAAAAGTTCAGTGGCAAGGTATATGCCTGCAAGTTCGGTTTGAGTTGTACTTGCCCAGTCATTGACACGCTTTATTGCTGTATGTACGAGAGAAGATTGTTCAAATATATTACATGCACATCCGGTACATCGTCCACCTTCTTCTACAGAGCCGTCGGTATAGCACTGATACACATCGTTACCCGTACTCTGAGTACTTTCAGTGATGCCTTTCAGTGTTAACTGTTTTAATAATGTAGAGTGCACACTATCTTGGGCGCATTTACAAAATCAACTGATAGATCCCAGTTATCCCATGGAGTAATTGGTTGATTAATCATTAGTTGCGTTGGGTACATATTTAATATTTTGATGGAGTTGGCTACCTTGTAGAACCAATATACATAATCAGATTTATTTCTTCTTCTATAGACCTCAGGTGAGTGCAGCATATTAGAAAGTTTAGCTTGAAACTTCATGTGTTGCCTAGATCTACTCAATGCCTTCACGCCAGGTTGACAGTAGAGCTGGAGGCTCGTCGGCCACACCAACCAGCCGGTGTGGCCGACGCTCCACTACCGCTCCACAATAGTGGAACGCCACCAGCGTCGCGCAGTAACCACAATACGCCGGCTTCGCTAGTGATAGTCGGAACAGGAAGTTGAGACGGCTACTTTAAGAGCAGCGGGCGTTCCCTGCCAGTTTACGAGAACCACTTCTCCATATGCTCCAGAGCGCAGACACTTCGTCTTGAGCTTAAGCAAGCCATTCACGATCATTCGTTAAGCTGCTCCATTTCCAAATGACGGATATATAGCACTAAGCATCTTGTATCCTAGACGATTTCAACCCGTCCTCACACAAGACAGCACATATATGACTTAATGCTTAAAGTCTATATGTTGAATGTGATTTAGTACATATGTGATATATTCCCAGTTACCTTTTTTACCAAGGCCCAAACTCTTCCTCACGTACCAATTTACGTCTCACAGTACCCGTCCATCAACGTAGATAGCAAAATAGTCGTGATTGGATCAATTATAACGAAAATTGTAGTTTTCAGGACCCATATGGGTTGTGAAATTTACCTACTATTGTCCATGCTCTTAGAATATTACAGATCTGCTACATCCTATTGAAGGCTCGTAGTTTTGTTTTGAGAAATATTAGTTGTTCTTAGTAAATTATAATAAGCACTATAAATTATTACATAGAATACAGTGCTTCACCAATCAATATTATATACCATAGTCTATGCTTTAAAAATATTTAAAGAATGTTTTGTAGGAACGCTAACAGAAAACGATGTTACGTTGGAATGTTTATGGGGCAAACTACGGCAAACAAGATGGTATGGTGTCTACTATAGCAACTATAGGATGGGTATATTGTCCACTACCACCTGTTAGGTGGGTAAGGGGTCCAATACCACCCACAGGATGGGTATTGGGGGGTCACATCCACCCGCAGAATGGGTATGGGGATCACATCCACCCATAGAATGGGTATGGGGTCCAATAACACCCACTGAATGTGTATGGCGTCCATTACCGCCCACAGGATGAGTATAGGGTCCAGTATCGCCCACAGGATTAGTATATAGGGTCCACTGCCGCCCACAGGGTCGGTAGGGGGTATATTTAGTAAGCTTCATTCTAAATACCTTACCATGGGTATATTTAAATTTAAAGCGAAGATAGATGTACTTTTGTAATAGCCGAGCTCCGACCCCGGACAGATCGATCGACCGAGCAACTCTCTTTCAGAACAATGTATATTTCACGTGAATTCGTTAATAACATATATGTTTTATATGTCTCAAGAAAGGCAGACACTTCACTTTAAACACTTTACCATAGACATATTTAAAGTTCTAATGAAGATACATGTATTTTAAAAATTACGGAGCTCCGACCCCGTACAGACTGAACGACAGAGCAACTCTCTCTCAGGTCAATGTTTATTTCACGTAAATTCGTTAATAAACACAAATGTTATACATGTCTTAAGCAAGATAGAATTATGAGCTTCATTTTAAATACATTAAAATAGACATATTATAGCTCAAGTGAAGATACATATGTTTTTATAGTAGCGATCAGTAGCTTGTCGGGCATGTAGTGCAGACGCCTACCCACTTGCCGATATATTGTAAATTAACAAAGATACGCTAATAAAGCCTAAAGTCTTATATGCCTCCAGAAAGACCGATATATGAACATTATTATGATTGCACCAAATGAAATATATCATGTTCGAGGACAAAGATATATCAATTTTAAATTAAGTTTCGACTCTTGCTCGGGCGAGAGAGATGGGGCGACTCTCGCCCCATCCATTGGAGATTCTGTCCACTAAAGACCCAATGCTACTCAAACCCTCTAGCATTATTTAAGTAATGAAGTAATATGGTATATTTACTCACTATAATGTGGGTGCTGAATGCAGAACATGAGAAAACATATATTTACTGCAAACCAATATAATTTCATTATGAAATAAGTAAATAAGTAGCATCAAAGGAAGTCGACGGTCCAAGCGTCAATGTTGTAGAGCGACTTATCCAAGATATATCGTTGTTTGGAAAGTGTTTGTTGGCATATCCAGTTGTCGCACTTCTCTGCACAAATTATCACAAATTTAAATTATAATGTTAACAAGTAGAATACGTATTTTTAATAAAATCTAACATAACTAGCCAGAAAACATTTAACATTTATTAAAAAATATATGTTTGAAAGTTAAATCGACTTCATAGGACAATAGTTTGTTATATATACTCGTTATTCGTTGACATGCGTTCGCTATTTAAACTACCATGTACTGTACTTATGTAAAATCTCCCATGTCTCTTCGCTCATCTCACCGAACCCTACAGGCTCTGTGATATATTGTTTAATTAAGATTCACAAATAAAGCTTATAATTGTATATGTTATCAAAAAGGCAGAGCTTAGTTTAGTTCATTTATTATGCACCCCATACCATCCTATGGGCGATAGTGGAGTGTTACAGAGGCACATAATGGGCTCAGGGAATGAGCCCCACAATTCATATAGCCAAGCAAGTTATAATTTTGATAAGCTAGTTACAAAAGTCAATGCACATTGTCACATCAACAATGGGCTCGAGACCGACCACAAGTACAGTTTATAATTTAAGCAACTGACATATATGGAGGGCTATAGTGTCACAATTGATATGTTTATCCTACACATAACTCCCTCTCCCCCCATCCAATGGGCAGCGGTGGATAGGTCCTAGCAGTGGTAAGACCTAGCAGTGGTAACATCTAGAAGTCTGCTAACATTATTGGATGACCCATAGACGAGCGATTCATCAAAGTTTATACAATATTGTGAAATTGGGAGTCAGTGTAGTAACATAAATTGGTAAATCATAAATATTGTAAGTTAAGAATCTGATGCATGTGTGTGTGTGTGGGGGGGGGGGGTTATACCCTTGGTAAGCGAGAGTGGAAAGTAACGTTAGACGTTCTGCGGTCAATGTGGGGGGAGGGAGGGTGGGGGGGTCAAATCCACCCTCCAACATCTGGGCATAATACCACCAGCCTCCACAACACTCCATCAGCTGATGCTTGTAGATGCTTCATCTAACCTCACCTATGTCACACATTAACCTACAGTTCCAGTGATATTTAAACTCATCACAGTGGCGTCTCACCAATATAAACTGTATTGGATTTTGTCCCGAAATAGCTATATGCTGACTGGACGTGTATGTATGTATGTATGTATGTATGTATGTATGTATGTATGTATGTATGTATGTATGTATGTATGTATGTATGTATGTATGTATGTATGTATGTATGTATGTATGTATGTATGTATGTATGTATGTATGTATGTATGTATGTATGTATGTATGTATGTATGTATGTATGTATGTATGTATGTATGTATGTATGTATGTATGTATGTATGTATGTATGTATGTATGTATGTATGTATGTATGTATGTATGTATGTATGTATGTATGTATGTATGTATGTATGTATGTATGTATGTATGTATGTATGTATGTATGTATGTATGTATGTATGTATGTATGTGTATGTATGTATGTATGTATGTATGTATGTATGTATGTATGTATGTATGTATGTATGTATGTATGTATGTATGTATGTATGTATGTATGTATGTATGTATGTATGTATGTATGTATGTATGTATGTATGTATGTATGTATGTATGTATGTATGTATGTATGTATGTATGTATGTATGTATGTATGTATGTATGTATGTATGTATGTATGTATGTATGTATGTATGTATGTATGTATGTATGTATGTATGTATGTATGTATGTATGTATGTATGTATGTATATGTATGTATGTATGTATGTATGTATGTATGTATGTATGTATGTATGTATGTATGTATGTATGTATGTATGTATGTATGTATGTATGTATGTATGTATGTATGTATGTATGTATGTATGTATGTATGTATGTATGTATGTATGTATGTATGTATGTATGTATGTATGTATGTATGTATGTATGTATGTATGTATGTATGTATGTATGTATGTATGTATATGTATGTATGTATGTATGTATGTATGTATGTATGTATGTATGTATGTATGTATGTATGTATGTATGTATGTATGTATGTATGTATGTATGTATGTATGTATGTATGTATGTATGTATGTATGTATGTATGTATGTATGTATGTATGTATGTATGTATGTATGTATGTATGTATGTATGTATGTATGTATGTATGTATGTATGTATGTATGTATGTATGTATGTATGTATGTATGTATGTATGTATGTATGTATGTATGTATGTATGTATGTATGTATGTATGTATGTATGTATGTATGTATGTATGTATGTATGTATGTATGTATGTATGTATGTATGTATGTATGTATGTATGTATGTATGTATGTATGTATGCATGTATGTATGCATGTATATATGTATGTATGCATGTATGCATGCGTGTATGCATGTATTTATGTACGCATGCATGTATGTATGTATGTGTGTATGTATGTATTCCCAATCACGTTAAAGACTCCCCTCTATCATCCAATTAAGAGAAAAACAACTATGTACTAAATAATCAACTCCTTGTAACTTTAATTATGCTGACCTTCCTATCTGTATTCAGACTGTGCCTACCATCATTATAGGTGATTATAACGCTAGGCATAGGAATTTTGGTAATTCACAGTTCAATAATCGTAACGGCAACCAACTGTTGTCACTATTAGGTAGGCACGATGATGCACAGATTGTGGGTGACCTTGAACCGACGCATATCTACGAAGGTATTCTTGATCTATGTCTCGGTTTCAACGTCTCCCACACTGTGTGCGCCTCGTCAATAGTGCCAGATATGGCGTCTGATCATCTGGCCATATTAGCCACTGTAAGCATTGGCAGCTCTATCCTCCCCGGCGGAATGTTCAAGCGGAAGAGGCTGGCTGTGCCCATCGATCAACGAGACAATTTTGTTGCTCATGTGCCAGAATGGTACAGTTCATCTGAGCCTTCATCAGTTGAAGATTTTAACAATGAGCTCACAGATACTATCGACCAGTTTATAGAATCACTTGATCCATCGTCCAGGCCACGTAACCCAAATTACACTGGTCATAGCACTTATGCTTATTATAATGATTCTAAATTGCATGCACTAAAACGCACTGCCAGAATAATTGGACTAGCTTATAGAAGGACCCGCACTGCTGAAATGCTTCGGCTCTTTCAAGCGGCTCTGGCTGAGGCCAGGGAACGTATGGTGGAGCTAAGGCAGACAGTTTGGAAACTTTTGTCCGTGGTCTCATTTCTCACACGCCACTAAGTCGGGCATGGAATGATATCAACAAGATCAAAGGGAAAAATGCTGCAGAGATCTCGTACCCTAATCCTCTGCACAGAGCAAATGAGCTTGTTGATGCTTGGGCCATGACTTCCAACTTTGACAGTCTTCCTCTACCCTCACAGAATGAATTAAATAATAGATATACTGATAGGGCAAGGCTCCTTGACTTCAAGCTTCATCAAGAGGATGACTGTGACATGCTTCTTACTAAATACGAACTAGATTCTGCTCTACATAAAGGCAAAGCTACATCTCCCGGGGAGGATGGAGTTACTTACGGCATACTGCGTATGCTTCTGCTAGTTCCAGGGAATCCCTTGCTTCAATTGTATAATATGAGCTATGTAACTGGGGAGCTTCCTAAGTCATGGACCAACAGTGTTATTATTCCCATTCCTAAACCTCACCAGCCGAGTGTTTTTCGCCCAGTCTCCCTCACTAGTTGTCTCTGTAAGTGTCTTGAGAGGATGGTTCTCAACCGTCTCCTTTACAAAATTAATAATATGTTGTCTCCCCAGATATATGGCTTTACGCATGGGAAGAGTGTACATCACTGTATTACCACATTCCTCACCCTGCATACTGATAGGTCATATACCACTTTCCTAGATCTTAAGTCAGCCTTTGACATTGCTAACCCACACGTCATTCTGAGAGAACTTGCTAAAATGAATTTTGGAGGATGGCTTCTACGGTGGATAAGATGGTATCTATCCAACAGGAAGTCATCTGTACTGTTCCAAGGGCATAGGGGTGTAACGAGAGATTTTGAACTTGGCGCTCCACAGGGAGGTGTCCTCAGTCGTACTCTGTTCAATGTGTTAATCAATGCACTTTAAACTTAGTAACTAAAAGGTCCAGCGAACACATTAGCTATGTGGATGATATACTGATCCACACCAATGGGTATACCAACACCCAAAATGTTCTGAACTCTGTATTGTACACATGTCAGGAACTATGCTTAGTCATCTCAGTAGAGAAAACAAAGATCTTGAACCGACACCCACCCAGACGGTGTGTGGGTGGGTGTGGAGCACATGACTGTAATGCTGCCGCCCAGTTACCTTACCTTGAGGATACCTTGAGGTGCTTCCGGGGCTTATCGTCCCCGCGGCCCGGTCATCGACCAGGCCTCCTGGTTGCTGGACTGATCAACCAGGCTGTTGGACGCGGCTGCTCGCAGCCTGACGTATGAGTCACAGCCTGGTTGATCAGGTATCCTTTGGAGGTGCTTATCCAGTTCTCTCTTGAACACTGTGAGGGGTTTGCCAGTAATGTCCCTTATGTGTATTGGAAGCGTGTTGAACAGTC
Organism: Procambarus virginalis; assembly: GCA_020271785.1. Lineage (NCBI taxonomy): Eukaryota > Metazoa > Arthropoda > Malacostraca > Decapoda > Cambaridae > Procambarus > Procambarus virginalis. Next base: position 26,287 of record WNGS01161550.1, on the reverse strand, counting down.
TCGGGCCTCTGATGTTGATAGAGTTCTCTCTCAGAGTACCTGTTGCACCTCTGCTTTTCAACGGGGGTATTCTGCACATCCTGCCATGTCTTCTGGTCTCATGTGATGTTATTTCTGTGTGCAGGTTTGGGACCAGCCCCTCTAATATTTTCCACGTGTAAATTATTATGTATCTCTCCCGCCTGCGCTCAAGGGAATACAGATTTAGGCTCTTTAGTCGGTCCCAATAGTTTAGATGTTTTACCGAGTGGATTCTAGCAGTAAAGGATCTCTGCACGCTCTCCAGGTCAGCAATTTCACCAGCAGTGAAAGGGGCTGTCATTGTGCAGCAGTACTCCACTCTAGAGAGCACAAGCGTTTTGAAAAGTGTCATCATCGGTATAGCATCTCTAGTGTGAAAAGTTCTTGTTATCCAACCTGTCATTTTTCTTGCAGTTGTGACGGCTACTTTATTGTGTTCTTTAAAGGTAAGGTCTTCCGACATGAGTACACCCAGATCCTTTACATTGCCTTTTCGTTCTATGTTATGATTTGCCTGAGTTTTGTACGTGGTTTCCGTTTTTATATTTTCGTTGGGTGTTGGGTGGGTGTGCAGCACATGACTGTAAAGCTGCCGCCCAGTTGGGTGGGTGTGCAGCACATGACTGTAAAGCTGCCGCCCAGTTGGGTTGGTGTGGAGCAAGACTAGTAACTGTGCGACTCCTCATAGATGTAAAGTGCCTTGTATAGTGACTGTTGTGAGCCTCTTGTTGAATCACTTGTGACACAAAAGATTACTGATGTGTGTATTTGTGTGGGTGATTAAATATGCATGTGTATGTATATTTGTATACGTATGTATATGTACATGTATGCATAAGTATGTGTACATTAATAATTTTGTAACTAGCGTCAAAAGATTGTTATTTGCTTAGCTAAACGAACTAGAGGGTTCAGTTCCTGAACCGATTATGTGCCTCTGTAATCCTTTACACCACCGCCCACGGGATGGGTATTATGGGGTGCATAATAAAGAAAGAAAATGAATGGACCGAACCCCACAATTCATTTAGCTGAGCAAGTTACAATCTTGATGAGCTAGTTACAAAATTCACTATAAGTCGTCACATCATAATTGGGTTCGAGATCGACCACAAGTAGTGCATTACATAATTTATCAGTATTGTGCAGCCTGTGATCCCCGCCTGGCTGGATACTGATACCTAGGTAGTTTTCATGTGTCCGGACACCGGCGATAAGGTGGTATTATTTATTTAACTTAAGAGATATTTATTTTTAAATGGTGTCACATTAACGGCTACATCTTCCTTTCCTCTGACATATAGATTTTTAAGATTAATTAAAATATATGGAAACTAATTATACTATTTATTGGCTGGTGTGCAGGGCTTCACACTCTCAGAACTAGCCATCAAGTAACTATCAAAACGCATATATCTTCGTTTTCACTTCAGTTATATTTATGACAAAGGATTTTAAATGTAGCCTATATTTCTACCTTTGTGATGACATAAATACTTTCGTTAATTACAATATCTAGATCAAACTAACATTGATTTTCAAAAGGTTGTGTATTTTCCATCAATTGAGAGCATCAGCCAAGAAGCCTTCTTTAAAATATGAATATCTTTCCTCACCCAATAAGATCTAATCTCTGAATAAAACGCAAAAAACGACTTGATTGTAACCTATCCACCGCTGCCCATTGGATGGGGGGAGAGGGGGTTATGTGTAGGATAAACATATCAATTGTGACTCTATAGCCCTCCATATATGTCAGTTGCTTAAATTATAAACTGTACTTGTGGTCGGTCTCGAGCCCATTGTTGATGTGACAATGTGCATTGACTTTTGTAACTAGCTTATCAAAATTATAACTTGCTTGGCTATATGAATTGTGGGGCTCATTCCCTGAGCCCATTATGTGCCTCTGTAACACTCCACTATCGCCCATAGGATGGGTATGGGGTGCATAATAAATTAACTAAACTAAGCTCTGCCTTTTTGATAACATATACAATTATAAGCTTTATTTGTGAATCTTAATTAAACACTATATCACAGAGCCTGTAGGGTTCGGTGAGATGAGCGAAGAGACATGGGAGATTTTACATAAGTACAGAACATGGTAGTTTAAGTAGCGAACGTATGTCAACGAATAACGAGTATATATAACAAACTATTGTCCTATGAAGTCGATTTAACTTCCAAACATATATTTTTTAATAAATGTTAAATGTTTTCTGGCTAGTTATGTTAGATTTTATTAAAAATACGTATTCTACTTGTTAACATTATAATTTAAATTTGTGATAATTTGTGCAGAGAAAAGATACGTGAATTTAGAGACAATTCTATAACCAATGTTCCAGCGATGTGTAAATATTTTATTCAAAATGATCTGCTACCAGAAATTTTAGCCAAATATCCCCAGTTTGCTAACTGTAGGTAGTAACTGAGTGATTGTAACCTATCCACCGCTGCCCACTGGATGGGGGGCGGTGTGCAGGACAAACATATAAATTTTGACACTAGCTCTTCACATGTCAGTTGCTTAATTTAGAACCTGTACTTGAGGTCGATCTCGTACCCATTGTTGATGTGACGACTTATATTGAATTTTGTAACTAGCTCATCAAGATTGTAACTTGCTTAAAATAAAATAAATAAATATGTTTATTCAGGAAAGGTACATACATAGAGAGATTTTACATAAGTGGATCGATTTATAGATAGAGCTAGTACATACAATGCCTAAAGCCACTATTACGCAATGCGTTTCGGGCAAGAAAACATTAATATCTAAAACTTAATGCTAATTGAACAAAAAGAATAAAATGTTTTGAGAACAGATACAAATAAAGGTACAAAAAAAGGGGGGAACATGACTGAAAAGCAGCACAAATACAATATGTAGACAAACAGCGTTGAATAAGAAAAAAAAATAAGACATGGGTTGACAATAGAGGGGTAAGGTAGGTTACAGGGAGTTTATCAGGTAGTGTTTAGTTTTAATCTTAAACTGGTTGAGAGAGGTGCAGTCTTTAACATGGTTGGGAAGGTCATTCCACATTCTGGGTCCCTTGATTTGTAGAGCATTTCTAGTTTGGTCAAGTCGTACTCTTGGAATATCAAAACTGTATTTATTTCTGGTGTGGTGCTCATGGGTTCTGTTACAGCTTTCAATGAAGCTTTTGAGGTCAGAATTGGCATTACAGTTCAGCGTTTTATATATGTATAATACACATGAGAGAATGTGCAGTGACTTAATATCTAACATATTGAGAGATTTGAGTAGGGGTACCGAGTGATGTCTGGAGCCAGAGTTGGATATTGTCCTAATAGCAGCTTTGTGTTGAGTAATTAGAGGACGTAAATGATTTTGGGTAGTAGAACCCCAAGCACAAATACCATAGTTGAGATATGGATAGATGAGGGAGTAATAGAGAGTCACCAGGGCAGGGCGGGGTACATAATATCTGATCTTAGAAAGAATGCCAACAGTTTTTGAAACTTTTTTTGATATATTTAGAATGTGTCCCTGGAAATTAAGCTTGTGATCAATGAGAACGCCAAGGAATTTGCCATCTAATTTGTTACAAATTTGGGTAATGTTAATCTTGAGATTTATTTGGTTAGAGGATTTATTGCCAAACAGAATATAGAAAGTTTTGTCAATGTTAAGGGTGAGTTTGTTGGCAGTTAGCCAAAGATGGACTTTATTAAGCTCGGTATTTACTGTGGCATTTAGAGCAAGGGGGTCAGGACTGGAGTAAATGAAGGTTGTGTCGTCAGCAAATAGAATTGGTCTAAGGTGTTGGGAGGCATTTGGAAGGTCATTAATGTAGATGAGAAAGAGGAGAGGGCCAAGTATACTGCCCTGAGGAACACCAATGTTGATGGGTAGGGTAGGAGAAATTGAATTGTTCACAGAAACATACTGGAGTCTATCAGTAAGGTAAGATTTGAGGTATTGCAGGGAGAGTCCTCTGACTCCATAATGATGTAATTTAAGAAGAAGGTTTTGGTGGTTCACAGTGTCAAAAGCCTTACGCAGGTCCACAAATAACCTAACAGGGAACTCATTTTTATCAAGAGCTGCATGAATTAAGTTAATCATACTAATAAGTGCATCGTTAGTGCTTTTTTTAGGTCTGAAGCCATATTGGCAAGAGCTAAGTATATTGTGCTTGGCTAGATAAGAGTAAAGCTGCTTGTAGATTAGCTTTTCAAAAATCTTTGATAAGTTAGGCAGGATTGAAATAGGTCTGTAGTTGTTAACATCAGTGAGATCACCACATTTGTGGACAGGGGTTACTCTCGCTTTTTTTTAGAATATCTGGGAAGGTTTGGAGTTCAAGTGACTTGTTGAAGAGCAATGCAATTGCAGGGGCTAAGGATCTGGAGGCTTTTTTGTAAATTAATGTCGGAATCTTAGCTAAATAGGAATCTGTAGCTTAGCTAAATGAATTGTGGGGCTCAGTCCCTGAGCCCATTATGTGCCTCTGTAACCCTTTCCACTACCGCCCACAAGATGGGTATGGGGTATATAATAAATGAACTAAACTAAGAAGTGCGACAACTGGATATGCCAACAAACACTTTCCAAACAACGATATATCTTGGATAAGTCGCTCCACAACATTGACGCTTGGACCGTCGTCTTCCTTTGATGTTACTTATTTACTTATTTCATAATGAAATTATATTGGTTTGCAGTAAATATATGTTTTCTCGTGTTCTGCATTCAGCACCCACATTATAGTGAGTAAATATACCATATTACTTCATTACTTAAATAATGCTAGAGGGTTTGAGTAGCTTTGGGTCTTTAGTGGATAGAATCTCCAATAGATGGGGCGAGAGTCGCCCCATCTCTCTCGCCCGAGCAAGAGTCGAAACTTAATTTAAAATTGATATATCTTTGTCCTCGAACATGATTTATTTTATTTGGTGCAATCATATTAATGTTCATATCTCGGTCTTTCTGGAGGCATATAAGACTTTAGGCTTTATTAGCGTATCTTTGTTAATTATACAATATATCGGCAAGTGGGTAGGCGTCTGCACTACATGCCCGACAAGCTACTGAGCGCTACTATAAAAACATATGTATCTTCACTTGAGCTATAAATATGTCTATTTTAATGTATTTAAAATGAAGCTCATATTTCTATCTTGCTTAAGACATGTATAACATTTGTGTTTATTAACGAATTTACGTGAAATAAACATTGATCTGAGAGAGAGTTGCTCTGTCGTTCAGTCTGTACGGGGTCGGAGCTCCGTAATTTTTAAAATACATGTATCTTCATTAGAACTTTAAATATGTCTATGGTAAAGTGTTTAAAGTAAGCTTATATGTCTGCCTTTCTTGAGACATATAAACATATATGTTTATTAACGAATTCACGTGAAATATACATTGTTCTGAGAGAGAGTTGCTCGGTCGATCGATCTGTCCGGGGTCGGAGCTCGGCTATTACAAAAGTACACCTATCTTCGCTTTAAATTTAAATATGCCCATGGTAATGTATTTAGAATGAAGCTTATATTTCTATCTTTCTTGTGACATATAAAAACTCTTACGTTTATTAAGGAATCTGCGTGAAATAGGCATGGTTCTGAGATGAATGCTGCAGTTTTCGAGCTCGACGAGCGATGAAAACTGCCCCTTTTATACAACTACAAATATCTTCGGTTTTACTTAAAATATTTATCTGGTAGACGTTTTACAGATAGGTCGCGTTTTTGTCTTTCTTCTGATTAATAAATAATTTTGGTTTAATAAGTCATCAAGATGTTTTCAACAATATTCTTTCGGCGTTCGTCTTTTCCAACATGGGCGACCCTTTTGGAAACGCGTTACTTGGGTTAACCCATCCCATAGTTGGGTCTGTTTCCATTATGGTTCGGAACATTTGTTACTTTTAAAATGCTAAGCTAACCTACATACCTAAATACATAGATACACAGATTTACGTATGCCCTACATAAAGTGTTCGAAGTGTCATGAATGTGCATTTACAAAGGTGAAATGCAATTCTGATCAGCTTCCATATGTACTTTATACACATACATATACATACACACACACACATATATACGTACATATACATATATACATGCATATATATACACACACATGCATTCACATACATTTGTCTCTTTTACTCTGACAGGGTGAGATAGCTGACAGAGAAACTAGTGTGCAATTAAGCACTTAATCACTGAAGGTGATTAAGGTGCTTTTACAAGCTCAGGTTATATAGTTACATCACATACATACATTGTATAAATGATACATTACATGGTCAATCTTGGATACAAGTCCAATATATCATCAAGTGTTCCAGTACTCATATAGTAATTACACAATTCAGCATACCTCAGCCCAGGAGGGCGAAAGTCAGTCAATATGGGACATTCTACAATATAATGTTCAAGAGAGTGCATGTTTTCTCTTTCACAAAGTTGACACATTGTGTACTCAAATCAAATGTCAAATCAAATGTTTATTTAGGTACTCGACATTTGAGTTTTGAGAAAGCTGCCAGATACGTCTATATCCCAGGCGAATTCTGGCCACTATAACATCACATTGCTGGGTTCTTGTTCTATTAGTCCCATATGTGAATGTCTCCTCACGATATCTATCATAATATTTAATGCTACAACTTTCAGGTCTTTGTGAATTTGTTAGGTCGGTGAGATCTTCATTAGATATTTGTTTAAGTATTCTCTTTGTCACTGCTAATGAAACACCCATATCAATTTCTACCACTGGTTTTCTACAGGCTGTCTTTGCAAGCATATCAACAGTGTCATGCCTCGAGATGCCAACATGTGATGGTATCCATAGGAATTTAATTTCAAATCTGTTTTCTTTAGCAGCTAAAACATTCATTCGAATATCACTGACTATTTTATGGGTGTCACTACTATGTGCGTTCAATGCCAGGAGTGCACTCTGCGATAGTGGGCGGTAGTGGACCCCCTACCGACCCTGTGGGCGGCAGTGGACCCTATATACTAATCCTGTGGGCGATACTGGACCCTATACTCATCCTGTGGGCGGTAATGGACGCCATACACATTCAGTGGGTGTTATTGGACCCCATACCCATTCTATGGGTGGATGTGATCCCCATACCCATCCTGCGGGTGGATGTGACCCCCCAATACCCATCCTGTGGGTGGGACCCCTTACCCACCTAACAGGTGGTAGTGGACAATATACCCATCCTATAGTTGCTATAGTAGACACCATACCATCTTGTTTGCCGTAGTTTGCCCCATAAACATTCCAACGTAACATCGTTTTCTGTTAGCGTTCCTACAAAACATTCTTTAAATATTTTTAAAGCATAGACTATGGTATATAATATTGATTGGTGAAGCACCGTATTCTATGTAATAATTTATAGTGCTTATTATAATTTACAAAGAACAACTAATATTTCTCAAAACAAAACTACGAGCCTTCAATAGGATGTAGCTGATCTGTAATATTCTAAGAGCATGGACAATAGTAGGTAAATTTCACAACCCATGTGGGTCCTGAAAACTACAATTTTCGTTATAATTGATCCAATCACGACTATTCTGCTATCTACGTTGATGGACAGGTACTGTGAGACGTAAATTGGTACGTGAGGAAGAGTTTGGGCCTTGGTAAAAAAGGTAACTGGGAATATATCACATATGTACTAAATCACATTCAACATATAGACTTTAAGCATTAAGTCATATATGTGCTGTCTTGTGTGAGGACGGGTTGGACGATTTAAAAGGTCGATTTAATTTAAACCGTTTAAAACAGTTTGTGTAAACCGTTTTCATTCATAAACGGGGTTTGGTGGGTGCATGGAATCACTTTTGGGTCTTTGCTTGGAGGACGAACTGATATATTGCATCATCAAACATTAGATCCAAGCATCATAGCAAGTTGATCAATATTTGTACAAAGTCGAGCATAACTTTCTACTAGTTATTGAACAGTCTCTTGGCCAAAGCATCTCTCCTACTCCAAGGAAGGATTATGGGACAGTCTGTAGACAAGCATCTTCATCCTCGTCTACTACATCTACCTCTGCTGCCTCCACGTCGGCTACCCTCTTTACTAACTCTACTTACATATCAATATTAATGGATATCGGTGACCAGAGGCAAGTGATCGAGTTGGACTCTGTACACACCGTTTATCTTGGAATGCTGACAAACTTCTCAGTGTACTGCAACTTTTGCAGGTCTTCCCTTGCACATTTCATATGAATCCAGTCACAAACTGAATTATTGTTTGTTTTGAGTGTTGAAGTGAAGCATGTGTAAGTGTCGCCTGGTGGTTAGACGGTGCTCTCTCTCACACTTGTGTGTTCTACATCCACAGATGTAAACGAGTACTTTTTAGGCCTAAGGACGATTAATTGGTTAATGATCCGAGATCCAACTTCTGACTTGAGCAAATCTAGTTGATCTTTCCGCGCCAAGAAGAAACATGGGTGGTCATTGTCAAAGTTACTGAAATCCACACACTCAGTGTGTGGGGACTTGTTCAACTCATTGAATGCATCTCGACACTAGAGTTTAATGACGAATGTCAGAATAAAAAATAGCTTATTCCCATATGTTGATTTAGCAACATCATACCAGATCTCGTACAGACGTCTTTTGGCAATTTGGAGTATGTGGTGAGAGAGGTTCGTAGGATTGTTGGCCAAGAGATTTTCCGTAGAAGGTGCAGATCACCTGGTATTTACTAAACCGAAGATAACGCTTGACAAACGGCTTAAGAGCGCCTCTCGGGAAGGCCCTACGATTTGTGACTAAGTAGTGTTTGTTGCTTTATTATAACGTCTGTGAAAATATTGTAGTATATCGGGTTTCAAAGGATTTTGAAGGCGTTACAAATATCATCGTGCAGGTGGTATTGGCTTGTTCATGAACATTACTTTCAATGACACATTTAAGGACAGCTTCCTGGTCAAATTTGTAGATGTCGTAAACTTTGGATACTTCTAAACCAATACACATTAGCAACTGCAACAAATGAAGACTAGTACAGTAGGCTTTCTGAGAAAGGCGATTAGTTTAGTGTTACTTGTTTGGAGTCTGCTTCATTCTTCTTCAAGAATGTTCTTACCGAAAGGTGATATTTGATCTTCAGTAATGTCTTCATGGGAAAGAGCCAGGGGTTGGTTCTTCTGTGTATCGTGCAATACCGAGGAAACATGTTTTGTATCACACAAGACCCAGTACCCTCTCGGTCCGTCGCTGACAATATGCGCTAGTCCCGGCTCCAGCATGGCGTCCCGCTCGTCGTGTGTCGGCCTCTGTATCTCACCTCGCGCTAGTATTTTCTTCGTGCATGTCCCTTATACACTGTTAAAGTCCAAGTAGATGTTGATTACTTCTATAATCACTCGTTTCATCGCCGGTATGATGGTTCACAGCAGTTGTATACTGTCTAGTTATGCTTGTGAACCCTCTGTGGAGTTTTACCTGATTAAGTCGAATAACAGGATCTGATGCCACATTGTTCAACTTTAAAGTTAAGCAAGATAGCATCCCAGGCGAACGAGGGGGAGAGAAATTTTTGTGGGAAATGTGTAATTTTGTAGAGAGCAATGAAAGTATCCCTCCAGACTGTGAACGTCACACAATAACCCCGAGTCTACTGAGGTATAGGAGATACCGACTTGATAATGGTCCTGGACGGACAAAAACGTCGCCGTCTCTTCATCTTCTGATGTGTGTTTTGGTCATCATATCTTCAGCCACGTTGTGACTCGTCATCTGCATGTTCCCAGATGTTACTATACCGGGCCAACTACAAAAATTCTAATGCTTGCTCATAATGAGCTTCTGACAACTCGTCCTCCATCGAAATGTAACACTAATTACAAGAAGGAAGACACGGTCCATCCGGGACACACATTGATAAGCAAGCTATCTGTTATGATTATTTACCTGTTAACAACTTTCGAATGGCTCAGACATCCACACACTCTATCATGGCTAATGTGTAGGTAGTAGCCTTCCCGTGGTCATTGTGATCTGCTATTTTCCTTCAGTTAAGAAGAGCTAAGCCATCCAAAAAATCAAAAGTATATCTAAAAATGGCAAACATTTATCAATTTCACTATAGTAAATTTTAGAGTTAATCATTAAGTTTAGCTGAAAATTCGTCTAAATTTACATATGTAGGTCAAATACACTACATGTGTAAACAATGGGGTGATTCCAGGGGTAATAAAGAAACTAATTTTTATTCAAAATGTTCCTTGTACAAGTTTGCAAGGAATAGCGATAACATATTCTTCCTTGCTCATTGCTTCCAAAAGGCTCTAAATAATACTCGTTATTAATAGTAAATTTACATTCTCATATACATGGCATAACGAGATTAATGATAATATCAACAGGCAGAGGTGGTTCATTATTTAATGAGCAAGGTAATAAAGATCCGGAATATCAACAGGAACCTTTGGAAACAAAGAACTAACGTCAAAACTAATTAACTTGACATCAGGATTGATTTGAACATTATTTAATTTGTTAATTAATTAAATAGAATTGGTCAAATGTGACGATGAAATGGTTCTTAAGACTGGTTACAGGATTGGGTACAGGATTTTGGTGTCCCCCAGTGTTAGGAACTTACAAGATGGAAAGCTTTAAGATGTGGATCCCACAGAACTGATGGTAGACCTCATGGGATAGTTAGGCTTATAAGTATTGACAAGGTCATACAGATATGGTAATAAAGGTGATGCGGTAGTAAATCAAGATCAATAAGTTTCTTAAAAACTTCAAGCTAGTATTGAAGGATTTAATAAGGTCATAAAGGATTTTTCCTGTTTGATTTATGTAGATGACTCTTGGAGTAGAAATTAATTTTGGAAATATAATCCTCGTTGTCTAAAATAACAACAGTGCTGGTTTTGTCAGCCTTTGTTATATGAATGGAGGGGTCTGCTTTTAACTCTGCAAGCTTCGTCTGAACCGTTCAGGGAAATTGTTTAACATTGAACCATAAATAATACCTTTAACCAAGTTTAAGTTTTGTCGAGTGTGTCTTGGTTTTCTAGCAGAATCAATGAAGTAGAAATCTTAACCGCAGATGGTTGACTTGAAATGACAAATGACATGCAATAAGCCAAAGCAGTAACCACAATTTTACTTATCGGATTAGAGGACAAATTCATCACATTGTTTGGATTAGATTTTTGTCCAATCATTATTTTTTGTCAGACTTTCTAACTTACGTTTTAGAATATTCTGTAACTGATGTGTTTTTCTACGTAGGTCACTGTAGATTCCATCCATCAGAGAACTTTTCCAATCAGAAAGTATGGCATGATGGAAGTTTCTTTTTGTTGTTTATAAGTTTTTGAAAATTTTGTTCCCTTGATTTTGTAACACTTTTTCCGAAATAATACCGCACATCACTGAACGGTTGAACACCTAATTTGATGAGACGGACAGGTAGCAGACTTGGGTAGAACTTGCTCACGAAGAGTTTCATGAATTTGAGAGGGATGCAAGTGCAGTATACTTCCCCAAGTAGGGTTGCATAGATGGTCAGGAAAAGCAGACTGAGGGAACAACATGGTGAACGAGCGCATGGTTCTCGTTGTGTGTAAATCACGAATAAATTAACACGATGAACAATGTGACAATATCAGACCACGAAGGGAGGATTAAGACAGGAAATAACTTAAGTACTTTCGTATTTAATAATATATCTTCAGAAGGATGTATTTAAAATTCATGGTCCCTTATTTTTGATTGATCAGTTATAAAACGATTTGAGTAAGATCATTGATACCTTTATCTCAATAATACCTTATAAATAACCTCTTATCTCATTCTTTTTGAACAGACATTTTCTCACCTCATTACCACTTATGTATTCACACCACTGAATTGTAAATATAAGTTACAGTACTGTAACAGTAAATAAATTACAGCCCCACTCCTGTGCCAGTTAAGTCCACTAGGGGCTCACCATAGCTCGTGCTACTTAGACCTCTTTGTTCCGAGTAGCTGTATCTAAAACAGCAGCAACGTCAGCAAATCTAAGGTCGTTCGTTGGTTCACATTCCAGGAGATAAGGAAGTAGTGGCTTTTCTGTTATTGTTTGGCAGATGATGTATTCCCATCTGAGTTCACCCATTTCCCAGTTGTAATTTGTATCGTAGACGAAGTTTATATAAACGAACTGTTATTTCCCTGTGGATTCCTTTCGGGATATATTAAACCTGTCTACCTTGGTGGCCTGAAGATACTATATTGCAGAGGGCGAACATTTTGCTACTCTGCTGATAGGCTTTGTTGAGTTGTGTTTTTTTTAACCCTAGGCTGGTAGGATTTTTTTGTGGGTCACTGGATGACGAGTTGCCAATTTAGCAGTTTCATCGGCTTTCTCATTTGATGGGATTCAAACATGTGATCTAGTTAAGGTTATGTTGAGTCCTTTGCCTTTAACTTCTGCTCCTAGATACAAAATTTGGTAATTATTTTCACGTTGTCTTTCCACTGCTTTTTCCTAATGTTTGAAATGCCGGTTTGAGTGTGTGATTGCATTTTTAGTGTTTTGTGCAATCACATGCGAATGGCTGTTAAATGACAAAGTTCAGTTTAGGTCGATGAGACTGGACCTCCCAGTCTCCAATATGTCTGCACCACTGTCCATGCAGAGAGCAGCACCAGCACTCTCATATTGTGTCCTCCGATTCGTCTGAGAAGATGTGGGTGGTTCTTGCTACTGCAATGCTGCTCATTTGCTTTTGTATGAAGCGCCTTAAGATTGTTGGATCAAAGGCATCCTTTTTGATTGGAAGACCTTCTATAACTATGTTGAAGATAGGCTCCTTCCCACCGTTAGAGGAGTCTATTAATTTCCAGCACTGTGGACTTGGAGCCCAATTGTGCTGTTGCATTGGCTAAGTTTCATTCCGTGTTCTGGTTGATACCTGATACATATCTTGCATCTGTTACTCATATGCAGATATGAGTGAACATATCTGCATATGTTCACTCATTTGTTCACTCATTTGAGTGAACAAATGAGTGTTCATTTTTCACTCATATGAAATGAACACTCTTCAGTTTCATATGAGTGTTTCAATTTCCGCTCGATTTCTTCAATCTCCCTATTAAATTATNTTCCCAGATCTCTTGTCCCATGGTCCACAATTTGATTCCATCATGTAGTCAAGACTAGGACACAATGGTCACTGGCCCCTAGAGTTATTTCATGCTCCAAATTCTCGATATCTTCTACGTTCTGTGAAATCAGGTCTAATAGGCTCGGTGCATCTCCTCCTCTTTCCCTTGTGTCTTCCTTCACATGCTGTGTTAGGAAATTCCTGTCTATACTCTACTAATTTTGCTCCCCACGTTCGTCCCCTCCTGGGGATTCCTTGATTCCCAATTATCTCTCCATGATTTAGGTCCCCATGATCAGCAGCTTCGCTCTCATTCTGTGGGCTAGTGTTGCTGCCTTCTGCAGTTCATCTATCCTGCCTTGTTGTTGTCATCATACTCCTGTCTGGGTCTTCTACTGTTTGGTGGGGGGATTGTAGATTACCAAGATCACAATCTTCCTCCCATCTACTGTCAAAGTTCCATGTATGAAGCTTGTGCACTCATTGGTACCCGATTTCCCAGGTGTTCAAACTTCCATTCCGCTTTATTAGGAGTGCCACTCCCCTCCCTGTCTCTGTGTCCTCTCTTTTCTTATCACCTGGTACCCTTCAGGAAAGATTGCATCTGAGATCATGTCATTAATTTTAGTTTCCACAATTGCAACTATGTCAGGATTTGCCTCACTCACTCTTTCTTTTATCTCTTCTGCTTTATTAGATACCCCATCAGCATTGGTGTACCAAACCTTGAGATTCTTCATGGAAACTCCTGTACCAGAGTTCTCCCTTCCTCTGGGGCTGGGGGATCTGGGGGGTGTCTGGGGGGGACTGGGGGCAGGGGGACCTGGGGATATGGGGGTGTCTGGGGGATGACTGGGAGGGAGGATCCGGAGGGTCCGGGGGATCCGGGGGGTGTCTGGGGGGTCCGGGGGTGTATGGGGGTGAAAGAGGAGGGAGGGGTGCTTGGGGGTTAATGGGGGCTGGGCTTCTAGGAAGGTAGGTAGGAGGTTTGGGTAGGCCTGGGTAGGTAGGTCTGGAGTAGGAAGGGCATACTGGGTCTGAATTAGGGAGGGTCTGATAGGCATAGAGGGGTTGGAGATAGCGTAAGGTTGGGAGTCAGATAGAGGTTTGAGAGGTCGGGAGGGGGAAGGATAAGAGGTGGGGGGACCTCCCACCCCCCTCGCAAGGGTGGGTCACATGGAAGAGAGGGATGAGAGGGTGAGGGCTGGGTAGGTTTTGGGGGTTGAGGGATGAGGGCTGGTGGGTTTTGGGGTTGAGGGGATGAGGCTGGGTGGGTTTTGGGGTTGAGGGAATGAGGGCTGGACGGTTTTTGGGGGTGAGGTGATGAGGGGGTCCTTGGAATGTGGATGAAATTGACTGCAGTGGGATCAGAGGGGTCTGGGAGGTGTTGGGGATATAAGCAAGGGCAAGGTCTGATTTGGGGAGGGAGTAACCTGAGAAGCAGTGTGTGAGAAGCTGGTTATCCTGGGGTGGATTTGCAGTGGGGTGTGTACCTATGCTCAAATGGGAGAGTTGTATCGTGGGAGTTTGCTTGCTCTGTGGGCTACCTGCTCCTCCTTCGTCATGAACTTGTCAATATATACATTGTAGTAATTTTCGCTATCTCTGAGTAAGTGTTTGTGATGCAGTATGTAGTCCACTGCCTCTTCGTTGTGAACTGCACCAGGACAGGCGTTTCCTGTTACAGTTGTATGGTCCAATGCGGTGGTGGACTTCCACTTCATTCCCTGCCATATGGGCTCTCATGTCCCTCAAAATCCCCTGTAGCTCCAATCCTCAATCTCCATCCTTTCCTGCCTGGATGTGCCCTGACTTCAAGCAATCCATGAATTATGATTGTCCTCTTTCTCAGGTCAGGTCATGCTGGTACCCCCTCCCTGGCTGACCCCACCCCTCCCACTCCCGCTACTCCACCTACTCCTACTACCCCTTCCCCTGCCAGCCTCCCCATGCCTGCCAAATTCATTAGCAAGCCACACATTAGTGTGTGTGTGTGGTTGTGTGTGTGTGTGTTGTGTGTGTGTGGTGTGTGTGTGTGTGTGTGTGTGTGTGTGTGTGTGTGTGTGTGTGTGTGTGTGTGTGTGTGTGTGTGTGGGTACTCACTAGTTTGCTTGCGGGGGTGAGCTCTGGCTCTTTGGTCCCGCCTCTCAACCGTCAATCAACAGGTGTACAGTTTCCTGAGCCTAATGGCTCATGTTGTGTGTGTGTGTGTGTGAGAATGTTTGTGTTGTGTGTGTGTGTATGTTCACTTGTGTGTGCATGTGTGTGCATGGGTGTGTGAGTGTGTGTGTAGTGGTGAGTGATCTATGGTGCCTGCCCACGTGAAGGGGTAAGGGAGGGAGGGGGTGCTTTGGGAGAATGTGAGAATGGTATACTGCTGGGTGGGGGTGGCCACGTGACCTTCTCACTGAGGTGTTACTTAAGTTTGTGTGTGTTACTTGTTACTTACAAGTAACACACACCAAACTTTGAGAGTGTTTGGTGTTTGTGTGTATGGGGGGGAAGGGAGGAGGAGGGAGGGGGGAGAGAGAGGGAAAGAGAGTGACAGAGGGAAAGAGAGAGCGAGAGAGAAAGAGAGAGAGAGAAGAGAGGGGGGGAAGAGAGAGACAGAGAGGGAAGAGAGAGAGAGAGAGAGAGAAGGAAAGAGAGAGAGTGAGAGAGTGAGAGTGAGATAAGAGAAGGAGTGTAAATAGAAGATGGTTGTGCGTACTCACCTAATTGTACTCAACTAATTGTGCTTGGGGGGGTTGAGCTTTGGCTCCTTGGTCCCGCCTCTCAAGTGTAAATCAACTGGTGTACAGATTGCTGAGCCTCCTGGGCTCTATCATATCTACATTTAAAACTGTGAATGGAGGCAGCCTCCACCACATCACTGCCTAATGCATTCCATCTCTTAACTACTCTTGACTCTGAAAAAGTTCTTTATAACGTCCCGGTGGCTCATTTGGATAGTCAGTTTCCACCTGTGTCCCCTTGCTCGAGTACCACCCGTGTTAAACAGTTTATCTTTATCTACCCTGTCAATTTCTCTGAGAATTTTGTACGTAGTGATCATGTCTCCCCTTATTCTTCTGTCTTCCAGTGTCGTTAGGTGCATTTCCGGCAGCCTTTCCTCGTAACTCATGGCTCTTAGTTCTGGGACTAGCCTAGTGGCATATCCCTGAACTTTTTCTAGCTTCGCCTTGTGCTTGACAAGGTATGGGCTCCATGCTGGGGCTGCATACTCCAGGATTGGCGTTACATATGCTGTGTACAAGGTTCTGAATTATTCCTTACAGAGGCTCCTGAAGGCAGTTCAGATGTTAGTCCACGTATGCAGTCCTCGCATACGCTGCAGATGTTATTCCTTTGATATGGGCTTCCGGAGACAGGTTTGGTGTGATATCAACTCCCAAAATTTTCTCTCTGTCCGTTTCATTAAGAACTTTATTACATAATGAAACGCCTGGCTATCATTGCCTGGCAATCCAAAACTAAGCTGTCTGCCCACCCCTTCCTTTCTTGCCTGGTCATAGAATTAAATTATCCATGAGAGGCAGGACTTGTCATCCCTGAACCTATGTTGATGCTGTGTTACAAACTTCTTTCTCTCCAGATGTTTCACTAGCATTCTTCGCACAATCTTCTCCATCAGCTTGCATGGTTAGATTATATCTTGAGATGATTTCGGGGCTTTTCAGTGTCCTCGCGGCCCGGTCCTCCATGGTACGCAGGTTAGGGACATTGGCCTGTAGTTCAGTGCCTCCTGTCTATCCCCTTTCTAGTATATTTATACTTCATTAGCTGCTTTTCAAATATCTGGCAGTTCCCCTGTTGCCAGTGATTTGTTATACGCTATGGAGAGTGGCAGACATAGTGCCTCTGCTCCTTCCTTTAGTATCCAAAAGGAGTTTCCATCTGGGCCCATAGCCTTTGTCACATCCAACTCTGGTAAACACTTCCTTACTTCCTTACTGGTAATCTCAAACTCTTCTAGTGGTTCCTGGTTAACTATTCCCTCTCTTATCTCTGGAAATTATCTTTGCTCTAAGGTTAAGACCTCCTGGAATTTCTTATTCAATTCCTCACTCACTTCTTTGTCGTTTGCAGTGAATCCTTCCGCCGCTATCCTGAATTTCATTACCAGTTCCTTTACTGTTGTTTTTCTCCTGATGTGGCTGTGCAGGAATTTAGGTTGAGTCGTGGCCTTGCTTGTGATGTCATTTTTTTATTGTCTTTCTGCCTCTCTTCTCATCCTGACATATTCATTCGTGACATTCTGGTATCTTTCTCTGCTCTCCAGTGTCATGTTATTCCTATAGTTTCTCCATGCCCTTTTACTCTGCTGCTTAGCTAGCCTACATCTCTGATTAAACTATGGATTTCTCATCTTCATTTCACTGTTTTCCTTTTGGACTGGGACAAACTTGTTTGCTGCATCCTTGCACTTCTGCGTGATGTAGTCCATCATATCTTGGGCAGTCTTTCCCCTGAGCTCTGTTTCCCATGTTATATCTGGTAGGAATTTCTTGTCTCATCATAGTTTCCCTTTCGGAATGCCAGCCTTTTGTTTTCAGTACCCCTCGTCGAGTTCAATAACCCTTCTTAAACCAGGCACTTAACCCCAGTACACTGTGGTCACTCATTTTACTAGGGCCTCATACCCGATTTCTCTTTTGTCGGAGTCGTTCAGAGTGAAGACTAGGTCGAGTCCCGCTGGTTCATCGTTTCCTCTCATCCTTGTGGGTTACCTGACATGCTGGGTTAAAACGTTTCTAATCACCACCTCCAATAGTTTGGCTCTCCATGTATCCTCGCCTCCATGTGGTTCCTCGTTCTCCCAGTCTATCCTTCCGTGATTGAAGTTCCCCATGATGAGCAAATGGGGTCTATTTCTACAGGCAGCAGAGGCTGCCCCTCTCAATTATTGTGTTAACTACCATGTTTTATTATTTTTTTTTTAGATATAAACAAGAGTTGTTACATTCTTTTGTTGTCATTCTCTTGACTGGGTAAACTGTGTGAGGTGTGTGTACTCACCTATATGCGTCTGCAGGATCGAGCATTGACTCTTGGATCCCGCCTTTCGAGTATCAGTTTTTTACAGCAATGACTCCTATCCCATTTCCCTATCATACTTGGTTTTAGAATTATGAATAGTATTTGCTTCCACAACCTTCCCTAAGTGCATTCCATTTTCCCACTACTCTCACGCTAAAAGAAAACTTCCTAACATCTCTGTGACTCATCTGAGTTCCAACTTCCATCCATGTCCCCTCGTTCTGTACTATTCCGTGTGAACATTTCGTCTATGTCCACTCTGTCAATCCCTCTGAGTATTTTATACGTTCCTATCATGTCCCCCCTCTCCTATCTTCTTTCTAGTGTCGTAAGGCACAGTTCCCTCAGGCGCTCCTCATACCCCATCCCTCGTAGCTCTGGGACGAGTCTCGTTGCAAACCTCTGAACCTTTTCCAGTTTTATTATATGCTTCTTCAGATGGGGACTCCATGATGAGGCGGCATACTCTAAGACTGGCCTCACGTAGGCAGTGTAAAGCGCCCTAAATGCCTGCTTACTTAGGTTTCTGAATGATGTTCTAACTTTTGCCAGTGTAGAGTACGCTGCTGTCCTTATCCTATTTATATGTGCCTCATGAGATAGATTAAGTGTTACATCCACACCCAGGTCTCTTCCGCGCGTCGTCACAGGTAGGCTGTTCCCCTTCATTGTGTACTGTCCCTTTGTTCTCCTATCTCCTAGTCCCATTTCTATTACTTTACATTTGCTCGTGTTAAATTCCAGTAGCCATTTCTCTGACCATCTCTGCAACCTGTTCAGGTCCTCTTGGAGGATCCTGCAATCCTCGTCTGTCACAACTCTTCTCGTCAACTTTTCGTCATCCGCAAACATCGACATGTAGGACCCTTCACCCGTAAACATGTCGTTAACATATACAAGAAATAGAATTGGTCCCAGCACCGATCCTTGTGGTACTCTACTCGTTACTGTTCGCCAGTCCGACTTCTCGCCCCTCACCGTAACTCTTTGGCTTCTTCCTGTTAGGTAGTTCCTTATCCATGCTAGGACCTTTCCCCCACCTCCGCCTGCCTCTCGAGTTTGAACAGCAGTCTCATGTGCGGTACTGTATCAAAGGCTTTTTTGCAGTCCAGAAATATGCAGTCTGCCCAACCATCTTTGTCCTGTCTTATCCTCGTTATTTTATCATAGAATTCCAGGAGGTTTGTTAGGCACGATTTCCCTGTCCAGAACCCATGTTGATGTTTGTTCACAAACCTAATGTTCTCTAGGTGTGCAACCAGTCGTAGCCTAATTATTCTTTCCAGTATTTTACAGGGGATGCTTCTCAGTGATACAGGTCTATAGTTAAGTGCCTCCTCCCTATCGCCTTTCTTGAAGACCGGCACGACATTTGCCTTCTTCCAGCAACTGAGCAATTCTCCGACATAAGTGACTCATTAAAGACCATTGCCACAGGCACGCTGAGGGCCTGCGCTGCTTATTTTAGTATCCACGGTGATACTTTGTCTGGTCCACTGCTTTAGATGCATCTAGAGTTGTCAACTGTTTCATTACCTCCTCTGCTGTCACCTCTATATCTGATAGTCTTTCATCTAGGGTAACCCCTTCCAACAAGGGAGCTGCTCAGGCTCGGTAGTGAACACTCCATGGAAACTGGCATTCAGTGCCTCACAGATTTCCTTGTCACTTTCAGTATATGCCCCCTCTGCCTTCCTTAGTCTTGTCACTTGGTCGTTCACCGACATTTTTCTTCTTATATGACTGTAGTACTTAGGTTGTTTTTTCGCTTTGATTGCAATATCGTTCTCATAGTCCCTTTCCGATGTCTTCTTATGTTAATGTAATCGTTCCTAGCTCTGTTGCATCCGATCCTGTTGTCCTCTGTCCTTGTCTTCTGTACTTTCCTCCACTCCCGCCTGCTGGCCATTTTTGCTTCCTGACAATGTCTATTAAACAATGGGTTATTATATTCCTTCTTATTTTTCCCTTACTGTTGGTATAAGTCTCTCTTCGGCCTCTTGGCATTTCTGTATGACTAGGTCCATCATATCTTGGACTGTTTTTCCTCTAATTTCTTCCTCCTACTGCACTTCTCCCAGATAGT
>WNGS01161549.1:60648-72033 GCA_020271785.1 Procambarus virginalis | reverse complement strand
TGGGTAATCTCCCTCTTCCTCCAGAGCTTCCTCTTGTATTTCCTTTAGCGAGTCTCGTTATCACTTTGCCTCTTTTTCGGCAATATGAAGGTGTGCCCTGAGGTAGTGTTCTGAATGCTATTCTATTTTTCTACTTTCCCCCTGGCTGTCCTCTGGTCGTCTTTCCTCCTGACTTTTTCTTTCGCTGTTTACTCGCCCTCTGTCAAGGTATTCACTCGCCTTTCCTCCAACTTGAGATTGATGCAATGTCGTCCTGGACTACCAATCGGGCTTAGTTCTCCAGTTAAGACTTGTGCTATGACCTTTACTCGGAAGTAGGTCGTCCTTCGACCCCCCCTGTCGTTTTATGGTAAACGTCTTTAATGTAAGAATTATGCAAACTTCTAATGTTAATCTTTGACACTCGCTAGTCCTGGTACCCCATATCTCCAACCTCGGAGTTGAATGCCGAGGCCCTTGACTACAAGCTCTTGTCCCACACATCCTGGGGAAGTGATAGGCACTCTCTCGTCTTTCATTTCTTTTGCTGTTTAAACTCTTATGGCTGTCCTTACTCGTCTGCCTCATCCTCCACCTTCGTAGTCTTGATCTTCACCGTACAGGGCTCAGTCTTGGGGTCTGGTACCTTTCGTCCGACCCCCTACCCTGAGCATGTCGACAGACCAGAATCCTGTCTGTACAGGATCGACGTGATGGCTACTGTCGTCGCTACTATGCGCGATCCCTAAAAACGCCCTATTTAGCTTGTCATACTTGGACCATTACCCCATCCTTTGGGCCCTCTTATTTTTTTACTACCTTCTATTTTCTGTACGGTTATCATACTTGCAAGGTTCCCTCTCGGTTCATGTTGCCAATGTTTATCATTCCGTCCTTTTTAACCCCCCCCCCCCCCCAGGAAGGTCCCTCTCCTAGATTTTGCAGAAGCTTAACCTGCGTGACTAAGGTTTTACCCCCCTCTCCTACAGTTATGAACTCTATTTTCTTCACATTCCATCCCAGTCTTCAGTCTGCTGACAGTGTAGGCTACTCGGTGTTTCGTAACTGCACCTATGTCGCAAACCTCTTAAACTAACATCTTCACAGCTACTCTTTATGCAGCTTCCTTTCAACTGTTTTCTCATTGTATTTCTTCCTTTGTTGTAGTACTCTCGCAGTGCCATCGTGGCTCTGGAGTACTTTAAAGCAGTCATCCTGTAGTCAGAAATTATATCTTGGCTGTTTATCTCCAACAGACTCCAACGGTCTAGTTTTGCTGGGTTCCCAGCCATATTGTTGCAGTTTTCAATGTGCATGCGGATGCTAAGGAAGCTATCCGCACCTACCCTGTAAAGGTGTTCCCTATCCTGACTTCTACCCAGTTACTCAGTCCTCCATCCTAAACCGTTTGGACGGTCGTAGATCCTTTCACTCACAAGCTATGTGCTTTTAAAGGTGGTGTGCCCATGGCTTTCCTCCTACCACTGTAACAGGCGGTGGGAAACGAAAACGGGCGAGGTTACGTATTGGCCATACACGCATAACTTTTGGGCACTTAATGGAGCGCTGCCCTGTTCCTTATTGTCCGAATTGAATTGTATCTCTTACGGCCGTGCATATCCTTCTTGAATGTCCTAACTTCCAGGATGTGTAGTATCTTGCTTCTCGACTGCCCCGTGCAGTCATGCGTCACTTGTTAGTATCCTTGGTGAATCTAATGTCTGATTTTTTTCCCTTCCCCCCCCCCCCCCCCCCTCCGTCTTCGCTTTTATTCTCGTATTTGCATCCTTGGCGATATTTAGCACCTTTTGAATAATTTTCACTTTTGATGGTGCTACATTGCTTCCCCAGCTTGGTGCCTTCGTTTGATAATTACTCCAGGTGCTCAGACCCCGAGGGAGATACAAATTTCTCTAATGGTGACCAATTGAGAGAAGTAGACACCCTTCGTGTATAATTTTTTAATGGTACATTTTGTAATGTGTTGCTGTTGATCACTAAAGTGAAAATTTACACTTCTAAATTTGCCTGTTTCCATAGTGTGTGGAGGTCTGATCTAACAAGTTTATTGAAACTTTCATCTTGAACCTCGTGGATATCCATGAGGGGTTTGGGTTAAACAAAAAATTGCAATGAGAGGTTATTAAATTAAATGTGAAAAAAAAACTTAGTTTGGAGGCACTGTAACAGTGGGAGAGGTGGTTGAAATGCCACCAATCAACATAAGGGTCTCAAAGTGGCTACTAGTTGTAGTTCTTAACATAAGTTAATCTGCTTAATATTTAAACTGCTGGTAAAACTGGCACGAAACCCAGTTATGGGTAATAAATGTTAAATTTCTAGGATGTCCAATCACACCAAATCTCTGAATGATAGTTTAATCCCTAGGCCTACTGAAATCTAGTACTCCAAGTCGGATCATCAATGTAGCGTCAAGCCAACACCTCGCGTGCAAGTCGTTTAATCCGGACGACCTTAACTACGACGTGAAAGCTTACCCTGGCTTTGACGCCTCTTACAACGACAGCAAGCTCGCCAGCGTACTCTTCACTGTCGAACTTTCCCGCAAGCTGCGCGGCTCAGGTTAGTTAAGGCAAGAAAAATATAGTTGGAAGAACTGGTTTGCGTTGGTTCTTGCTTACGTGTTCATGTACTCCACAGGTGTGACCGCCAACAGCGTTCACCCGGGGGTTGTGTCTACGGAGATCATGCACAAGGAGGGAGGACCCTGGTTCTTGCGTTACATCGCCGCTTGGCCCATCTGGCTTATGGGAAAAGTATATATTGATGATTGTTGTCGAATTAGATGGGAGCTGTAAAGACGTGCACAATAATAGAGCTTGTTCATATCAGAGACGATCTTGATCTAACGCTTTAACACTTCCCTCTTTAAGGATGCGAAACTTGCTGCCGAGACGCTGATTCACCTGGCAGTGTCAGAGGAGGTAGACGGTGTCAGCGGGAAGTACTTCGTTGACTGTAAGGCAAGTTAACTAGTGTTCATTGTTTATATCAAACTACCAGACTTAATGTTAACTTCGTATCTTGTGAAGAATCTAGACATTTATTTTGCTCGCATGGGATTTTAGTGGATACGAGCTGCTACTGATGTCTGTAATAATTTATTGGATGGAGAAAAATAGGATAGATAAAACATGGTGTCCTCGCCTTTATATTTCCTTGTAAGACAAGACATTACAATCTTGTTAAAGTAAACATAACTTGAGAGCAGATTAAACTAATGTGTTT
Source organism: Procambarus virginalis (assembly GCA_020271785.1). Taxonomy (NCBI): domain Eukaryota; kingdom Metazoa; phylum Arthropoda; class Malacostraca; order Decapoda; family Cambaridae; genus Procambarus; species Procambarus virginalis. The sequence goes on along the minus strand of WNGS01161549.1, from coordinate 68,805 downwards.
TGTAGTAAATAGCTCAAAGGTCGGCAATTCTAGAGTTTGTAGTGCCTGCATATTTTGCAAGATGAGCAGTCTTGCAAACAGTTTAATTTTATTAAAATCTGAAACTTTAACCATGTATAAACGTAATGCATACCAGTGAAGAAATCTAATTTAGTAACTTGAGACTAGTGTTGACCCTGGCATCACTAGCAGCTCTACTAGCAAAGGGATGTTTATCAGCCGTGAGATGGAGTGTTTCCAAGAACGGAAATTTTAGTCCTTGGTGTTTCTGCTTTTTGATGCCCTGCCTAAGTGTTGCCTTATGGTGAGGGGGGGGGGGGGGTGAGGGCTCGCGTACGACTCCTTGGGTGGGGGGGGGGGGGCGGTACACGCCTATAAGACTTTAATCGACGAACTTCCTGCTGGAGGGTCTGCCCACGAGAGGCTCCCCTTGGTGAATGGTTGGGTGACCAGGCTGGGGACGAAAAAGAGATGGTGATCTTTGCACTACACCAGTGTGGGAGAATGGACGATGCAGTAACATCCCCCCCCCCCTTGTTTTGTTAAACGTAATAGACCCCCAGCGTCGTCACTGATGGGGGACGATGCACACCATCCTGCACTGGCTAGTGCTCGGCCTTCCTGGCTGCCCTAGTAGGCATCCCGTGGCTCTAGTACCCAGATTTTTAAAATTGAACACGTGTGGAAACTGACAAGTGTCTTTTGACACCCCACACTTGTCTCACAGCTGTCCATCCTCTTCCCGGCAATCTTTACCTGTTCTCCTCTTGTTTAGACTATGGAGGCTGTCGCCCAGTACATTGTTACCGGTACACGTTAAGTCAAACATAAGCCTGGCTCCTCTCCTCCCATTTCGGCGGGTAAGAAGGCATCGCCCTCTTCCCGACCTTCCAAATGTCTCTCCTTCCCATTTTGGTGATTTTGGGGGGGGGGGGCCTCCCCCTGTCCCAGCTATGTTTCTCCGTTTCTTGGGGGGGGGCTTCTGCAATGTGTCCTGGATTCTGTACGTCCGGCCCTGGCCTATCCTCCTGCTCCCTACACTCCTTCGTCCTTGCTAAATTTACCCACATCCTGAGATCCCAACTTCACTTGTCCTGATCTTGCTTGGTATACAGAGTTCTTCCTTGCTCTTGGTTTTCCATTGTGCTGTTCTATTTTTTAGTTCTTTAATGGAACATTAATGAATTTATTTCAACTTCAGTTAACTCTACTTCTGATAAGTTTTCACTGCTTGTCTCCAGGAGGCGATGCTTGGCGCTCGTCCTGGTCACTTCTGCGGTTATTCCTTTCTTCCTTCCCCCCCCCCTCCTCTAAAGTCCCAGCAAAAGCTGGGACCCGTAACTACTGTTCTCCTTTATTTGCAATACTATTCCCTTCATCCTACTTTTTAGTCACCAATTCGGTGTTCTACAGCCTGTATCTTTGAGAGTAGATGGTAGTCTGTTCAGTGTCTCCCTCCCCCCCCCCCCAAAAGTCCTACTTTCTCTTCCTGAACTTAAACACGTGTTGGACTTCTTACCAGAGCCTACACTCCTTTTACATGACTTAACTGTCGGCATACCCTCTAGGTGATGTTCTGACATCACTTGGGGCCTGCTGCCTTAAACTTTTTATAGTCTTGTAGATTCTGAATTCTGGTGAGCCAACTCGTGTTGACTCCAGCACTCGCACCTTTCCCTGTCTTGATCAGTCTTCCCTTTATTTGGACTTCACCTGGTGAGGCTCTTGATGACCTACGTGTGACCATTTCCCCATCCTAGTCTATTTTCACATTCCCCTCTTTCCCCTAAAAGGCAGTTTACCAAGGCTGGCTGGCATATATTCACCCTACATGCTTTTTTCCTTTCTTTCCTCCTTTTCTCTGCACTCTGCCTCAAGCCCTCCTTTTCCTGACGATATTAGACGCTGCCTTCTGCTCCATTCCTTGCTCTGTCGCCTGGGCCACACGGAAAGTGCATTCCTTGGTGGCATGCAGACTGTTAGAGCTGTCTGCTGTAAGCGTGAAGCCTAGAAGAATAGACAACGCCGGCAGACGGATGATCACGTTTCGGAACGTGTGCGCGTAGAACTATCCATACGGCTAAACGAGAGTTGGAAATCTTGGGTTTACATAGTCAAATGCAAACCAGTTGGAAAAAAATCAGAAAGATGACGGGTACGTTTATACTAGACGTCTCGCAGTTTTTCACCTGTGGTACTATTGTGGCAGATCCAGTGACGGTCGCGACCGAACTGGGTTCATTTTTTAGACTATAGGCTCGTGTTCTCATTCCTCAATCCTTCCTGAGGATTGGGGCACGAAGGTGTACCCCAAGGTAGTGTTCTGAGCCCTACTCATTTTTTTCCCTGGTTGCCATCGATGGTATTTTCTCCGTTCTGGCATCTGTCGACGATCTTGCCCTCTGCTGTCCAGGTGATTCACCTTTCCTTAAACGGCGGTTTCAACTTGCGAATGATGGTGTGTCGTCTTGGGCCACCGATCATGGCTTGGTTCTCTACAACAAACTTGTGTAATGCCTTACTCGGAAGCAGATAGTTTTGTCCCCCCCCCCCCCAACGTAACTTTATGGTCATCCCCTTCTGTACATGTTTGCAAAGCTTTTGGGGTTAGTCTTTAACACTCGTTTGTCTTTGTCGCCCCATATCTTGCCTCGGAGTTGAATGCTCTAAGGCCCTTAACCTACTTAAGGCCTGTCCCATTCTTCCTGGGAGCTAATAGGTGCACACTTCTGTCTTTATTCCTCCCGTACTGTTTAAACTCTGGTTGACCTGCTTACTAGTCTACTTATCCAGCCCTTCACAATCCTGACTCTTTACACCATACTGGGTTATGCCTTGACTCTGGTGCCTTTCGCTAGACTCCTGCCCTCGGCCTGTATGTTGAAACTGGCATCCCGTCTTTTCACGATCGCCGTGATCACTCTTTCCTACCTTGCACGGTCCTTAAAACACCCTCACTCGCTTATTTTGGTCATTGATCCTTGGGGGGAGCCCCCCCTCCTCGGGTTCCTGTTCCCCTTCACCACGTACCTTTTTCTGTATGGTTATCTAGCTTACAATTTGTTTTCGGTTCGTGTTGCAAATATTTCCCCTCATCCTTTTTTTTTCCTTACCGTGGAAGGAACCCCCATCCTTTTCCTAAATCTTGTAAAACCTTGACCCATGTGATTAATGCTCTTAACCCCCCCCCCCCCAATCCTGGAATTTCCGAACTATTTTCCTTTAACACTTTCCTTTAACACTTTCCTTGACACTCCCACTTTGTCTTCATTGAAGGTCAAGTTTGCAGATGGTATTGTCTTTCCTGAACACGCCTGTTGCCTGTCTCTGGAGACTAGCATCTTCATGGCAGAACTTTCCTATTCTTCAACTGCTTTGTTGCTGTCAATCCTACTTTGTTATAGTACTCTTGCAGTGCCTTCATGGCTCTAGTCCTTTAATCCAGTCTACCTAGGGCTTGCGTGTTAGTCGATTCAACATTAGCTTTCTTACCTCCAGTAGATTTAAGACTGTAGTTTTGCTAGGTTCCCAGCCATATTGTCTTTAAATGAGCATGCAGATGTTGCCACTAGAGGCTATCCACACCTGTCCGATCTTCCATAAGTGTTCCTTATTCAGACTTGCCCAGTTATTCATCCCATCCTTGCCTGTTGGCAGGGTCACTGGTATGTTAAAAGTAACAAACTGCGTGGTCTTAGGTGTTCCCATGGCTTTCCTCTTACCACAGTAACTGTGGTGGGGGGGGGGGTAAATGGCTCTGGCTAGGTTGCGTATTGGCCAAACAACCTTAACTCGTGGACTTTAAAGGAGCATTGTCCTGTTACCTTTTGTCCAGACTGCATTGTCCCTCTTACGATCGTGCATATCCTTGTCGAATGTCCTGACTTCCGGGACGAGTGTCTTGTTTTCCGACGTCCCTTGCGGTCACCGGTTCGTTGCTTGAATCTTTAGTTAATCGGGTACTTTTGGTATCCATTTCCTTGAGCGCTTGTTCTCGTATTGGCATCCTTGGTGATATTTAACGCTTTTAAGAATATCCTGCACATGTGATGGTGCTAGTCTCCCTGCTTTGTCCTTTTTCATAATTGGAACTATCGTTGCTTGGTTACATATAGACTTTTATACAGGTGCACGTTATTGGTCCCCCATTTTCACTACTCTTAATCAGTCTGTAGAAAGATATTTCTAAACTTCTTAACTGTCGGATACGAGTGGCTTGGTCACTTAATTTCTCTTGCCTCGGTTGAATGCTAAAAAAAAAAAAAAAAAATCACAATTCTTCCTAGGCACAGATCTACACCTCTAGTGCAGCCTAAACATCTATTTGGCTTCTGATTATTTCCCCTCATACGACCATTCAGTCTTGAGGCTCCGCACGATGCTGGGCTGTGCCTCGGCTTAAGAGGCCTTTCGTTGGTAGACTACCTAGGGCTTGCATGTTTAAATATAATTACTGCCATCGCTACCTGATGTAGATTAAGCCACCCAAGTGGTGGCACGGGCATGAATTGCCTGAGAGTTCACTACCTTGCATGGTCTAAATATACCAACTAGTCTTACAAAGACTGTTGCCTACTCACATTAGCCCCTGTTCTAATTTGCCCAACTCTCCTTTCTTTGAAAGAATCTCTTGGTTCCCACTGTTCACGTTTACGCACTAGGAAAGTGTTCCAACCTTGTCCACGATTAAGGGTCCCAATTCTGGACCCACATGAAGGCTTCCCTGACCACACCCCATGTGCTGCCTACCCCAGGAGATTAGCATTTTTATAGCATAACTTATGCAGTGTGCTCTTAAATTGCTTCTCGGACTTGAATGTTGCTATCATTGTGGCACTACATCTGTGCCCTGATTGCTTTAGACTTTTCCATCCCACAGTGGTCGGAATCTAAATTGGTCTTCATCAATAGCAAATTTCAGTTGCTGTTCCCATCCTTTTTGTGATTACACTAAAATGTGAAGACACTACTGGTAAGGATGCATTTGCGTTGGTGCCACTTCCCAGAAAGGCATTGCTTGTTCATTTACAAACGGTCATTCGTTAAATCTGCAACCATTCGCAGGGTTGGTATGGCATTAAATAACTGTGCATTATTGTAGGTAACCTATGCCTTTGACTTCCTCTTGTCATTGTAAAAGACAGTGGAAAACGGCTCGGGTTTCGTACTGGGCGGACTTAACTCGCTAGTACATAATGAAACACTGCCTTTCTCCTTATTGCCTAAGCTGTATTTTCTTCACTTAATCGTGGATGTTTGCGATTTTCTGATCTTCAGGAAGACTGCATTTTTTTGCTTCCCTTAAACATTTTTTAGTTTTAACTCTTCGTGTATTACATCAGTTTGACACAGATATTTAATGCCCTTGAATATCTAGTGCTACGTGGTCTCCTTGGCTTGGTGCTTTTTGATAATCAACATGATTAATACTGTAAACTACGAATTGCAAAATCTCTGGCTAAAAAAAAATACATAACTAGGTGCCCCGGAAGGGCCTACAAATTTGTCTACAAAAGTTCCCAAATATTGCAGGGAGAAGATGGACAAATAGTTGGATTACCAGTTAATCCTACCTGCCAGAGGCTAGAATCCTGACACTCCTAGTGGTACTAACATAATTTTCTTGCTACTAGTTTGAATATCCTTTTAAAGAATTTCATTTTGTAATGGTTAGAATCTTGCAAAAAGTCCCAGCCAGCTATGATAAAACCAGTATATTTAAACAAATTCAGAAGCCATTAGTTGTCGCAGAATAATGAAGGTAACTAATAATTTAATGTGTTAATGGGAGACTGCAGTACTTGGATAAAATTACCGAGTAAGCTATTGATATGGGCAGGCGAGGGCTGTCTTCAGTGAGTGAGCATTATTAGGCACACTTGGAGACGGTTCACAAATTGGCCACAAATTAAAAGTTAAATTTTCACAATGTAAAGTGTTGAAAATATAGCCATGACCTGTATACCAGCATAATTAAGCACGTGATGGCCAGGTTATTTTTTTCTAAATACTCATTTTCTTAATCAGGAAAGTGAAACTAACATTTGGCTAAGGACCCGGAGCTGGCTAAAAAGTTGTGGGACGTCAGCGAGCAGCTGGTGAAGCTTGAACCAGAAGAGAAACACTACTAGTCGCCCTTCACTACTTGGACCCGACTGCTCTACTAACCATGGCACGCAATGTAAAATTGGAACTATAGATATTGTCTTTCTAATATTTGTATAAGGTAACTATTGTATAATTATTCATGGGCACAGTGAGCGATGCTGTTGAATAAATATTTTGATAATAGTTTTGTTTAATTATAACAAGGTAAAATGCTCCTGCTAGTTAAAAACGTGTACTTCTAATCTTTCGTCGGTATTAAACTGATGGTCATGACATACTTGGTATGAAACTTTAGTTATCTAAAATGGCCATTATCGTTTCAGTAAACCCTGCCATTGTAACCTGAAAGAGGGTATGGATCTTTAATGAGCATACTTGATCTAAATATCACTCGTGGGGTGGGCAACCACTCACTGTGATGGAAGACGGTCTTCGTAGCCCCCACTACGCTGGGCCCCAGACAAAGCTGCTTCACTCCTGACTATGCTCCCCTCCCAGCCCATCCTCCAAACAGACTCAAAGGATTCCATGCACTTGCCAAATCCCCAGTTTGACTGAAAAACGGTTTACACAGGACAAAACTGATTTCCTTTGAACACTTCAGGAACAAGTGATTCACGGACAAATTTTGTTCGAACCACAATGCTGAAAATGCTTCTCGCGTAATACAAATAATCGCCAACAGAACCTAAACACTTAACCTAACATAAGATTTTATGGACAATATGCTAAAATATTTTATTTGAGAATTCTTTTTGAATGAACAGTGAAATAATTCATGAATGCATCTGTGGGGTTGACTGGATGTAATGGACAAGAAGAGGACAGGTTGGGGCCTCCCCCCTCACCAATAATGGAGTTGAGCCCTGAGCCTCCAGTGATGATCACCTGGTGTGACTCCGCCTGTGACAACTGCACTTTTTACCCACTTACTGGGGGGGGGGAGAGGCCACGATGCAGCCGCCTATGCCCTCTAACACTCGTAATTCCTTCCCAATTTACATTCACATACTCTATTCCTGTTAAGTGAACTTGGTATTTTGATCTCGGTCATGTTGGTCTTGTGCGTCCTTGTTTATTCGTCAAAAAACGCCTATTTTATCCGTTGGATACCCGTCTACTTTTAACCTTGCCTGTACTGTAACACGTATAGTTACAGCCCCTTCTGAAGAAGCACAGCAGCTTAGCTTTGTCTATCTTCTCCCTGGCACATCTTGTGCTCATGCATTGCGTTCCACTTTTCCTCTCCGGAGTAACACCGCTGCCACCATTGTAACATTGGGGGGGGTGCATCTTTCTCACTACCCCGCTCTCCCCATCCGGCCCATTGGCATCGTGAGAGGGCTTCGTAGACGGCTGCCGGAGTGTGATGCTCCGTGGGACAGTCCTCTGTCCTTTTATGGCCTTGCACTCCTGCTGCTGTCTTTTCTAATTGTGCCGGTTCGCTTTTCCTTTTCCTTATGTTTCGTTTTTCTCCCCACTCTTCTCCTATCTGCTTGTAGTTTCCTGCCGACCTGTCGCTTGTTTCGGATTATTCCTTTGGACTTCTTCTATTTTGACGCCCGGGTGCTTGAGGAGGCATACTCTTGCACCCGTAGAACTGTAGTAACCAACGTCTCAAGCGAGGGGAACCTTTTATTGTCAATCCCCCTTTCGTCGCTGAACCCGATCTCGACGGACTGACGGTTCTTAAGGTGGCGTTTGTGGGGCGTATACTCACGACGTACCCCTAGGGGGCCCCGGCACGATCGGCAATAGCTTCCTGTTGGGTGTCCTGCCTCTAATTGTGGCTCCATGGTGGGTATGGGGGCACATTCGTGGATGAATGCCTTTTTTCGTCTCTATGGCTATGATTTTTCTGTTGTACCCTTTCAGGCTCGTGGGGTGGGAGACCAAGCCCCCGAGTCGGTCTGTATTGGAAGACCAGGCTCTGTAGCCTCCGCTGCATTGGGCCCCGACCTTGCTCCTCCTTTGGCCTCTGACTCCTCCCCTCGGCTCCCCTCCCTCTGTGGTTGGGTCGAGCCCTAAGCCCCAGTGGTGACTACTCAT
>WNGS01161549.1:31493-60548 GCA_020271785.1 Procambarus virginalis | reverse complement strand
GTGACATGGGCAGGAAGAACAGCCGACGGCAATGGAACACCCGGAGGAGGAGCCGCACCATCAGGAGGAGGGCGGGTGACGCAGGGGGAGCCGCAGCAGCCAAAGCGACGTCAACATCCTCGCCCACGGAATCCACCCCAACAGGGAGCGGCGGGAAATCATCCTCCCGGAACAGGTTCACAGGAGCGACAGCAGCTTTCGAGCACCCGGCAGCCTGATACCCCAACAGGCCACACCGAAAGCAGGTACGGGGCTGCCGGGCATAGAATACCCACACGTAGAACCCCAGAAGCCGGACCGAAGAAGGGATGTCAGACCTCAGGCGCATCCCAAGGGTACGAATGTTCGTCCTCATACCCTTATACCTCCCTGAGGACAGCGTGTGCACCCGCACACTGATGACTGCGCCAAACTGCTGGAAGTAACGCCGGGGTAGAACTTCGGGAAACTCCAAGGGCGCCCCGTGCACACTCACGTAGGTCAGGGCACCACTACGGTCTGTAATGGTCACAGAGCCGGCACCATCCGGCAGCGACAAGGAACGCCCCTCGTAACGGCGGAGGAAAGCACGGTACACCTCCACCTCCGCCAACTTGATAATAACCCGGTGAGCAGTTACCAGCTCATCTCCGTAGACGTCGTCGACCGGGACACGGAGCATGTCACACATGACAAGCTCAACTAAAGGGTAGCCAACGCGGCCTGTAAACTCCAGTCCCACGGAGTTTACTCTCGTCACAGGAGGGAGAGGGACTCCCATCGCAAGCGTGTGCCGTCAACACCGGCCAAACAGCCACCAGTCAGCAGGGAGGGTAGAGACACCCACACCCCCTGCAGGCGAAAACTGCCTCTTGCGAGCAAGTAATATAACTTACACACACACATATTACATCATATATGTACTTACCTTGTTAAAATACCAGCCAGGTTGTATTCCTCCTGCTACGTGGAGGAGGAATCCTTCGACCGACCAGTTCAGTCTTCACCGTTAGCTTCACTCTCTTCGTTATTGGAGGGTCATACACTTGTTTCCCTGCAGCATCATTGAGGAATAAATCTTGTGATGTAGAAGTCATATTGAAAAACAGTTGAACCAGAGGCAATTTCTCAGGTGTAAATAGGGCTTTTTCTGTTATCATTTTGTGAATGACGTCTTTTATTATATGCACACCGCTGATTGGCGACATTAAATTTCCATTTAGACCCATTGTACTTCTCCTCACTCATTCAAAATAATTTAACAATGATCTTGCATACTCATAATCTTTCACCTTAAATTTAGATCTATTAAATGTTTTAAGGAGGGATTAGTGCGCAGCTGAGGAGGGGAAGGGGGAGGGGGAGGGGGAGGGGGCGGAGGAGGTGGAGAGGGGGGAGGATTGTACTTAGGGTGGAGGATGGGTCTGTTCTCCATTCACACGCTCCATTATTTTACGAGGTACCAGATAATACTCCCGCATTTTTTTTTTCAATTTCAGAACAACCACGTAATTAAACTAGCGGCTATAGGCAAAATTATTGATAAAATACTTCTGCCTCGTTTAGTAGTTAATATCTGTTTCTTAGCCGTTACAGAGGTTTTTTTCCAAGCTAATGATCGAATAAGTAATTTGAATTTTTTCAGCTTCTTAACTGCCTTAGCAGGTACAGGTAAATTATTTTTAAAAAGTTTTTAAAAATTTCATATAAACAATTTATATGAGGTTTCTTCAATTTTGCAGTTAGTTGCTTTCTCTAGGAATAGTGGAGCTTTGATAATAACTGGATCAACTCCTTGTATTTAAGAACCAGGGGTGTCTTCATTATAAACGGAGAATGTTTACAACATCGATCCACTGATCAAATGACTTATCATAACCTGGTATCTAACTTTATACTGTATTTTACCTCTTACTCTGCATTTGCACAGGACCTTTTCAATATAGAAAGATGGTGGAAGCTGTGAAGGAGTTAATTCCTCGCTATAGAACCTTCCTTCTATTTCTTCACCATTCAAATCTTTCAGAAAGTATAATGGGATACGTCGCCTCCTATCAATACGTGTCACTGTAAAGATCTCTCGGGTGTTCTTTTGCTTAAAGCCCTTCTTAAACATGGAAATACGGTCTGATAGTGCAAGACGTACAGTATCGCCGACAACTAGACGTGGAATGATCTCTCTCTTTGTTTTGCTCGGGGTTTTATACATTAAGTTAAATTGCTCGGCATACTCTGCAGGTGAGAATAATGCATGTACCTCGACAGGGGTCTTTCCTTTCAGTCCTTTGTGTGGAGAAGGATTATACGTTTTAACACTTTCTGGTAAAGCTTGCATATAATTTAGAGTATTGTGGGCGGTCATATACTTGTAAAGTTTTCCCTTTAAAGTCTGTATAAACCTCTCAGCGATAGAGGCCTTAGTGTCCTGAGAAAATACGCTATATAACTTAACGTTCTTCGAAGCCAACATTTTCTTCATTTGAGTGTTATAAAATTTTCCACCACGATCGGAATTTATTTTGTGTATTCCCTGTGAAAGAGGCGTTTAAAATGGTCAAAAGACTGTCAGATGCAGTTTAATGCTAATAAATGTAAAGTTCTGAGGCTAGGTAATGATGATAGAGTTACAAGATACGAGCTAGATGGTGTTGACATTGCGAAGTCGAATTGCGAAAGGGATCTGGGAGTTATGATTAGTAAGAATTTAAAACAAAAGGATCAATGCATGAATGTTCGTAATATGGCAAATAGGACACTGGGATTTATTAATCGAAGCGTTAGTAACAAGACACCTGGTGTGGTTCTTCAGCTATATATAGCTCTGGTTAGGCCCTATTTAGATTATGCAGTTCAGTTTTGGTCGCCGTATTATAGAATGGATATAAATTCACTTGAACGTGTCCAGCGTAGGATGACTAAGTTAATTCCCCAAATTAGAAATGTTTCATATGAAGAAAGATTAACAAAGCTTAAATTGCATTCACTGGAAAGGCGAAGAGTTAGGGGTGTCATGATAGAGGTTTACAAGTGGATGAATGGACATAACACAGGGGATATTAATAGGGTATTAAGAGTATCAACACAAGACAGAACATGAAACAATGGGTATAAATTGGATAAGTTTAGATTTAGGAAAGACTTGGGTAAATACTAGTTCAGTAACAGGGTTGTTGATTTGTGGAACCAATTGCCGCGTAACATTGTGGAGGTGGGGGTCTCTGGATTGTTTCAAGCGTGGGTTGGACATGTATGTGAGTGGGATTGGGTGGTTATAAATAGGAGCTGCCTCGTATGGGCCAATGGGCCTTCTGAAGTTGCCTTTGTTCTTATGTTCTTATGTCCTTATGACGAGGGTCGTCGATAATCCTGTTCTGGTTCTCAGGTTTTCACTTGGTTTCCCCGTTTGTGGCACTGATGTTGCCACAAGGAATCAATCTTTGTATATATCCTGTCTAATGCTTTAATAATTCACTATGAGATGCTGATTACTGTATTACTGTACACTATATGGGACCAAAACTATGCTTAGGTCTCTTCTCCACTTAAATATCCCTGGATACTGGTGGTAAATCATGCACACGAATTGACACGTGTGTCTCCCTCCCTGTGCACTGACTGACTCAGTGACTAATGTGTGTTAGTGGCTTTGATAGAATGCACCACCTAATCACCAACGTATGCACATTTATTACCCGTTGTACCATCTTGTGTTTATATAAATAAATAAAACATATAAATAGTTGCATCTTGCAAACTCTATGCCTGGGTAGGTGTCAATTTAGTATTGGATCGTAGTTTTCAAAGCAGAGATAATTAATCTCAGAAAAATATATGTGAATATAATTGGTTGGGTGGTTATAAATAGGAGCTGCCTCGTATGGGCCAACAGGCCTTCTGCAGTAACCTTTATCCTTATGCTCTTATGTTCTTATATATTGCCTCAAATGAATCCTTTCATTTCTACATGCTTTGTAATATGGTGTTTCCTTACCAGGAAAGCAACACGTCAGACTTGGCCAAAGACCAAGTGCTGGCTAAGAAGCTGTGGAGTACTAGTGAGCGGCTGGTGAAGCTTAAGCCTGAAGAAACACATTACTAACCCTCTGTCATTACCTTTACCTACGAAGTGAGACTCCTAGCATCTATTACCACCTGGACCACAGAAGAGAGACTACTAACCATCTATTACCACAAGGACCCCAGAAGAGAAACTTCTAGCTGTCTCCTCGACATTACTAAAACTTCAAGAATTTGATATTATATTTTGCTTCATATTTCATATCAATACTGTAAAAATAACATTTAATTGAATAATTATGGAGTTATTTACAGCTGTTTATGTTTGCAGCTGGAAATAATTCTGTCCCTCCATCTAATCCCAGAACCTTGAGCTATGTTTGATTGCTCATTTGCAAAATCATTTATTAATACAATACTGTTTTGCTTCCTATGTGGTATTTACTTCAAATATTTTGGAACCAAAATAAGATACACATACAAAACAAAAAATTTAGTTTCAATAATTCATTTTTATTTTGTTACAGGCAGGCAGCCTGTGCATAAATATACACTAGGTTCACATTGACGTCCTCCAAGGTTGAACTATTGACCCTTCCCCAGGATGTAACTCTGCAATACTTGACTTACTCCTGGGTACCTATTTATTGCTAGGTGAACGGGTCCATTTGGCAAAAGGAAATGTGCCCAACTATTTCTATCTTGCCTAATATTTGAACCTGGGTTCCCAATTGAGACTCGGGAACGAATTGTTCTACCGAAACCTACTCCAGTTTCACAGAGGCATATTTAGCCTTTTAGTACGAGCTTTTTTATTGTAATTACCTAATTTCCCTTTTCTGAAGAGGCCAAAGGGTGGGTCCCTGAAGTAACTCTAATTTTGAGATACATGGGTCTTAATAGTGCGGAATGACCTGCCAGGGACCAAACTGGAACCTTGCCCTTCATAGAGGCAATGGAAGCAAGACGTTGTTACGATCTCCCTTACTAAAGGAAACATGCAGAAAGTAGGCGAAAGAATACAGACAACTGCAAGGCTCACAAAGAAAATAACTGAAGCGGAAAACGACTCTGCAAACGATTCACTCAGAAACTAGAATGAGTCCCCACAGCTGCAACTGGCTACCAACACGTGGCATCACCACCGGGAGCTGCCGGCTTCGATATCATGAGAAACTCAGTCTAATTGCTGATGTCCACAAGTGTGGACCTCATTCAGACACCAGCTTTAGAGTCTTTGTCTTCCAACATATGTGTGGCACATTATTTGAACTGTATCCAGTTGGGATCATTTGCTCTGTGTACTGTTTCTAAAAATAGTGTTTGCTTTACATGCTTGGTTTCCATGCTTCACTTGTTGTGTGGATTTAGTTTCTGATTCGTTTCGTACTAAATATGTTCAGAGCAGCCCTTCTATAGGTGCTCTTTAGTATTGCCCACTGCTCGGACAGTGACTTCTCTGGTGAGTTCAGGAGATAGCCTCTGAGAGGACATCTACTGTCGGGTAGTATGGGTAATTTTCTCTGGGTAATTTTCCGGTCATCGACTCTTCTGCGAGGATCTGTGGTTGAGGGAATTCGTGGTTTATTGTTGTTCGCGTGCAGTGGGGTTAGTTTGAATATATGGTACATCTCCAATGTCTTTCATAGCATCTGTGGGATGCGTCAGATCTTCTACCGAGCGTTCCCGGTGCCTGCTTGGGCCTTACCTTCAGGCCCTGGCTACTGCCTCAGGTCTTTGGTGTGGCTCGTTAAGGTTTAATCCTCTGAGCAGATACTTGGTCCTTGCGTGTTTGAGGGATGTCTGTTGTTAGTGCCACAACTCAGTGGGTTAGTCTAGTTACTGCCACAACCACACACAACCATCTACCAACACTGCCTCCAACACCAACCTTCTACCACCACTGCCACCAGCCACAACCATCTACCAGCACTGCCTCTAACCACAACCATCTACTAAAACAGCTACCAACCACAACTATCTTTCGACACTGCCACCAACCACAACCTATCTACTAACACTGCCACCAGCCACACAACCATCTACCAACGCTGCCACAATCTACAGCCATCTACTACCACAGCGGCAAGGATTAAGGTGGCAAGTCCTGCCTCACAGGGTTAATTGAATCCTACGACCAGGCAACACAAATCAGGCAAGAAAGAGAGGGATGGGCAGAATGCATATTTTTGGATTGCCGGAAGGCCTATGATACAGTACCACACAAGAGGCTAGTGAAAAAGCTGGAGATGCAGCCTGGAGTGAAAGGGAAGGTACTCCATTGGATAAGGGAGTACCTAAGCAACAGAAGACAACGAGTCACTGTGAGAGGTGAGGTCTCAAATTGGCGAGACGTAAGAAGTAGAGTCCCGCAGGGGACAGTCCTTGGACCTATACCGTTTCTGATATATGTAAATGACCTCCCGAAGGGTATAGACTCGTTTCTCTCAATGTTTGCTGATAACGCAAAAATTATGAGGAGGATTGAAACAGAGGAGGATAGTAGGAGGCTACAAGATGATATGTACAGATTGATGAATGGTCCAACAAATGGCTCTTCAAGTTCAACCCGAGTAAATGCAAAGTAATGAAACTAGGCGGCGGAAACAGAAGGCCAAACACAGTATACAGAATGGGAGATGAAGTACTTCATGAAACGGCCAGAGAAAAATATCTAGGGGTTGATATCACACCAAGCCTGTCTCCTGAAGCCCACATAAAAAGAATTACGTCTGCGGCATATGCGAGACTGACTAACATAAGAACACCATTCAGGAACCTGTGTAAGGAATCATTCGGAATCTTGTATACCACATATGTAAGACCAATCCTGGAGTATGCGGCCCCAGCATGGAGCCCGTACCTTGTCAAGCGCAAGACGAAGCGGGAAAAAGTTCAGAGGTTTGCAACTAGACTAGTCCCGGAGCTAAGAGTCATGAGTTACGAGGAAAGGCTGCGAGAGATGCACCTTACGACACCGAAAGACAGAATAGTAAGGGGAGACATGATTTCTACCAACAAAATTCTCAGGGGTATTGGCAGGGTAGACAAGGATAAACTATTCAACACTAGTGGGACACGACCAAGGGGACACAGTTGGAAACTGAGTACCCAAATGAGCCACAGGGACGTTAGAAAGATCTTTTTCAGTGTCAGAGTAGTTAACAGGTGGAATACATTGGGTAGTGATGTGGTGGAGGCTGACTCCATACAGTAGTAGATAATGTAGATATGATAGAGCCCAGTAAGCTCTAGGATCTGTACACCAGTTGATTGACGGTTGAGAGGCGGGACCAAAGAGACAAAGCTCAACCCCCACAAGCACAATTAGTTGAGTACAATTAGGTGAGTACAGTTATAACAATCTTCCAACACTGCCACCAGCCCCAGCCACAACCATTTACCAACCCTACAACCAACCACAAAACCATCTACTAACACTGCCTCGAACCAAGCCCATCTACTACCACAGTCACAGCCCCAATCTTCAACCAAGACTACAATCAGTCACAACCATTTACGAACACTGCCACCAGTCACAGAGACATGTCATCTACCAACATTGCCAACAACTACAGCTATCTACCTAACTACCACAACAACATACAACCGTCTACCAGCACTGCCACCAATCACATCCTTCTACCAACACTGCCACCAACAACAAACATACACCAACACTGCTACGCACCACAACCATTTACTACCACTGTAAAAACCACAACCATATAACAACACTGCCACCAGCAACAAACATACATCAACACTGCTACACACCACAGCCATCTACCAACACTGCCACCAACCACAACCATCTACCAACACTGCCGCCAGCCACAACCATTTACCAGCACAACCATCAGCCACACAACCATCAAACAGCACTTCCACCAACTATAGCCATCAACTACCACTGTCACAAGCACAACCATCTTCCAAAACTGCCACCAGCTACAAACATTTACCAACACTACCATCAGCCAAAATAACAATCTTCTAACAATGTTATCAACCAAAGCTATCAACTACCACAGTCACAACCACAACATTCCAACACTGCCACCAACAACAACCATTTACCAACACAACCACCAACAAACTCTGCCACCAACCACAGCCATCTACTGCCACCGCCACAACCATAACCAAACGAACAACTGTCTCAGACCCTGTTGGAATATAACCAGTCTGTCAATCGGGTCAACCCATGTGTTGCGTTTCCATACGTTTCCAAAAGGGTCGCCCGTGTTGGAATCGGTGAACGCCCTAGTAATATTGTTGAAAACTTAATAACTTATTAAACCAAAGGTCTTTTTATGTCAGAAGAACGACAGAAACTGGATCTATATATTAAAACTCTTTCAGGATAAAATTTAAAGTAAAACTAAATATATTTGTAGTTGTTTAAAAGTTGCATTTTTCATCGGTCGTAGAGCTGGAAATCCGCAATATTCATCTCAGAACAATGCTTATTTCACGCAGAATCGTTAATAAACGTAAGAGGTTTATACGTCTCAAGAAAGATAGAAACATAATCTTCATTTTAAATGCCTTACTATGGGCATATTTGTACTTAATACAATGGGCATATTTGTATTTAAAGGGAAGATACGTGTATTTTTATAATCGGCGAGCTCCTATCCCGCACAGATCGAGCAACGGAGTAACTCTCTCTCAGAACAATGCTTATTTCACGTAAATTCGTTAATAAACACAAATGTTTTATATGTCTTAAGAAAGATAGACATATAAGCTTCATTTTAAATACTTTACCATAGACATATATAAAGCTCAAGTGAAGACACATACGTTTTTATAGTGGCATTCAGTAGCTTGTCGGTCATGGAGCGCAGAAGCTACACACTTGCCAATATAGTGTGTAATTAACAAAGATATGCTTATAAAGCCTAAAATATTATATGCCTTCAGAAAGACCGAGATATGCTCGTTATTGTGAGTGCACCAAAGGAAATACATCTTGTTGGAGGACAATGATATATAAATTGTAAAATAAGTTTCGACTCTCGCTCAGGCGAGAGATAGCGCGACTCTCGCCCCATCTATTGGAGATTCTGTCCACCTAATGACCCAAAGCTACTCAAAGCCTCCTAACTTTACTTAAGTAATGAAGAAATATGGTATATTTATTCACTATAATGTTGGTGTTTAATGCAGAACACGAGAAAACATATATTTAATATGAAATAATATACTTTAATTATGAAATAAGTAAATATGTGGCCTCAAAGGAAGTCAACGGTCCAGGTGTCAATGTTGTGGAGCGACTTATCCAAGATATATTGTTGTCTGGAAAGTGTTTGTTGGCATATCAACCTTCTGTACACAGTGATCCAGTCGTGGCACTTCACTCCTTAAATGATCACAAATTAATTTATTATATTAACAAGTAGAATACGTATTTCTAATAATATCTAACATAACTAGCCAGAAAACATCTAAGACTTATTGAAAAATACATGTCTGGAAGTTAAATCGACTTCATAGAACAATAGTGTTGGTCTATAGACACTAATCGTTATTCGTTAGTATGCATTTGCTACTTAAACCATTTACTGTACTGATGTAAAATCTCCCATGTCTCTTCGCACATGGTAGTAACTAAGTGATTGTAACCTATCCACCGCTGCCCACTGGATGGGGGGCGGTGTGCAGGACAAACATATCAATTGTGACACTAGCTCTCCACATATGTCAGTTGCTTAATTTAGAAACTGTACGAGTGTCGATCTCGAACCCATTTTTGATGTGACGACTTATATTGAATTTTGTAACTAGCTCATCAAGATTGTAAATTGTTTAGCTAAATGAATTGTGGGGCTCAGTCCCTGAGCCCATTATGTGCCTCTGTAACCCTTTCCACTACCGCCCACAAGATGGGTATGGGGTGCATAATAAATGAACTAAACTAACTCTTCGCACATGGAACACCGAACTCTACACACTCTCTGATATATTGTTTAATTAATAGAGATTCACTAATAAAGCTTATAATTGCATATGTTATCAAAAAGGCATAGATAAAGTCGTTCTTACGTTTTAGTCACAGAGATTAGATATTAGTAAAGTTAATTTTATTCAGGAAAGTACATAAATAGTCGATTTACAAGCATAATATTGGATTTATAGATAGAGCTAGTACATACAATATCTAAAGCCACTAGTACGCATAGCGTTTCGGGCATATTATTGAGAGAGGAAAGATATATTTATATTTTAAAAAAGTTTTTTTTTTTGGCCGACGCTTTCCCTATTGATGGGAACTACAACCTAATAAAGATCAATGTTAATTTTATGTAGATATTGTAATAAACGAAAGTTTTTGTCATCAGAAAAGCAGAAATATAGGCAAATTTTAGATCCCTTTTCATAAATATATCAGAAGTGAAAGCAAAGATATATGCATTTTGATAGTTACTTTATGGCTAGCATTGAGTGTGTGAAGCTCTGCACTCCAGCTAATAAATTTTGTAATTTGCATATATGTTATTTAACCTTAAAAATCTATATGTCAGAAGAACGACAGATGTAGACGTTAATATGACAAAATTTCAAGAAATATATATATTACGTTAAATAAATAATACCTCTCCATCGCCGGTGTCCGGACACAAGAAAACTACCATGGTTAAGGTAGATTGATAAAATATGTAATTCACAGAGATTCGCTGATAAACATTAATGTTTTATTTTTTAATAAAAATACAGATATAAACTTTGTTTTCAAACGTTGAATGTAACAATATTTCAAGTATAAGAACAAAGATATATTTAGGACTTAACGATTTCTTATCAAGTTGCAAAGATACCTTAATTGCACTCTTTCATCATCATATACATAAAGAAATTAACTAACTTATAAAATTTAAGTCATTCTAATATACAAATCAAGTAAAGATATATGTATGTTAATTATGACGCAGGATCGATGTCTAGATGAATTATGGCTGACACAGTCAGATTATTTATGTCAGCCACAAGCAAGTAATTTTCAAAAGAAGGTGCCAAGCCTGGGAATGTCATCCACAAGTAAAACTCTTAACTTGTTTATAAACCTTATTTAGTCTATATCATCAGAAATATTAAACTTAAAATATATTTTCACATTTTTGTCATTAAAGTATATATATATATATATATATATATATATATATATATATATATATATATATATATATATATATATATATATATATATATATATATATATATATATATATATGTCGTACCTAGTAGCCAGAACGCACTTCTCAGCCTACTATGCAAGGCCCGATTTGCTTATTAGGCCAAGTTTTCATGAATTAATTGTTTTTCGGCTACCTAACCTACCTAACCTAACCTAACCTAACTTTTTCGGGTACCTAACCTAACCTAACCTATAAAGATAGGTTAGGTTAGGTTAGGTAGGGTTGGTTAGGTTCGGTCATATATCTACGTTAATTTTAACTCCAATAAAAAAAATTGACCTCGTACATAATGAAATGGGTAGCTTTATCATTTCATAAGAAAAAAATTAGAGAAAATATATTAATTCATGAAAACTTGGCTTATTAGGCAAATCTGGCCTTGCATAGTAGGCCAAAAAGTGAGTTCTGGCTACTAGGTACGATATATATATATATATATATATATATATATATATATATATATATATATATATATATATATATATATATATATATATATATATATATATATATATATATATATATATATATATATATATATATATATATATATATATATATATATATATATAGGGGGGTACCACCTCTGGTGCAATTATAGGGACCCACAGCCTCAGAGAAGGGAACACAGAGCATTCAGGGAAAAACTTGCCATTTAACTCTGAATACATGAGGGTGTTCGCTTCTCCTACCACCCCCCTTTTTTATGGTGTACACTTTATTAAGCAAGGTTATACAGTTACATATCTGATTGTATACAAAAAATGAGCATTAAGAGGACACAAAAATATTTCGCTTCCTAGAGGCTGTAGATTTCCTCGAACTCCTCCGACGTTGGGCAGGAACCGAGGATGCAGCGAGCATTCCCCCTCTGGATCGCGACACTGAGGCGCTGAAAGAGAAAACTTGCCGCTCTAGGGTCTCTTGTGGTGTCAATGAGCTTGGAACCAAGATCCTTTAGAAACCTTCTTGCACTCTCTCCCCATGGGCCTAGGGTCTCAGACCCTATTGGAACGAAGTTGTACCGATGATCTAATTGCCTATACTTGGCTGACTTGTCTCTTTCTCTGTGTGTCACCGCGGCTCCTGCTGTGCCGGCAGAGAGGTTGATGTATGTGGCTGCCAGGGTGGATACGCAAGTATAGTCCCATGCCAACTGTCTGCCACCCTTCCACGGACGCAGTGTGATTCCGTCTGGTCGGCCGGCAAAGCTAACAGAGTCACGGTTCAGAAGGTTGCGGGGCTCTCTCTCCGCTGGACACTGGGCAGAGGCAAGGCTTCTTTTAATGATGTCGTTTACTTCGTCGTGTCTAGTGTGCCAACCACCAGATTTTCCACAGTGCAGGCCATGCAATCCATATTCGTCAGCATCTGCCTCGCCGCAAATACACCTATGAACAGTGTGGATAGGGGCAGCAAGACGGAAAGCGACTGCAATACGGAGCTCCTGCGGATCAAGACGTGTGCCTGTCGCAGACATAGGGACTGCCAAAAGGAAGTCCCCTGCATGGGGAGCCTGCACAGCTGTGAGGCGTGCACGATCACTGGGGGTTGTTGCTGCCTCCAGCAAAGCTGTGGCTTCTTTGTCTGCAATGGGGCTGTCCCAACTGGATTGTTTCTTGGCTTTCGGCATGGCTGGTCTGAGTGCTGGGTCTGCCATGGCACCCCATTTCGTGTCGCATTCCGTGTAGTGGGGGTCCTGTATCCCCGCTACATCACTGAGGGTGTCAGGTAGAATTTCCTTAACCAGGTCATCTGATGCTGAGGAGGAAGACAGGAAGGCTGGGACAGCAATTTGGGTGGCGGTGCGGACACCCAAGCCACCGAGCCTAACAGGAAGAGTGGCTTGTTTCCACTGGCACTCGTTGAGGGAGAGATTAACAACTTTTTCCAGCATGGTCTTCAGTAAGAGGTCATACTCTTCAAGCTTTCGGTTGTCGTAAGATGGGGCGCACCTCAGAAAGTAGGTTAGCCTCGGAAGGGATAGGCATTTGGTGAGGAGATAAAAAGCATCGTGGGCATCGATGTCACCTATTCTGTCTTCCATCCTCCTAAGGTCTGCGATTTTCTTGTCAAGGATCTCCTCAATGGCATTAGACCCGAGGGGGGCTCCAAGGAGGGTGCTGTTCTCGGCCCTAATGACATGGGCTCCAGGCAAGGCAGACCTTATTCTAGCTACGATGTCTGGGTTGGAGGAGACTACTTCACACTTGGAAGGGTTCAGGACAAGACCCAGGCTTACTTCTTGCTCCCTTATTTTCCTGATGTCTGCCAAGAGGTCGTCTACGGTGCCAGCTATAGTGCCATCATCCAAAAACCAGATGTTGAACTCGCTGGACAAGCTTTCGGTGATTTCTTTTAAGACTAAGCAGAAAAGAAGGGGAGCAAGAGGATCACCTTGCTGAACGCCTTCACATGATCTGATTTCATGTTCACCAAAGAGCAGTTTTGACTCACCACTGTAGCACGATAGTATGAACGGGTAGAGGGGCCGGAAATGGCGATGTACGGCACAAAGTACTGCATCTCTTCTGACCATGTTGAAGGCATTCTTAAAATCCAGTTTGAGCAGGGCCTTTTCATCAGAAATGTTGGTGATGTATGCTCGTGCTGCATGGGCAGCCGCTTCACAGCCTTGGGGGATTCCAAATCCTAGCTGGATTGGTTTCAGTAATTCAGCCGCTTGCTGGCTGACAACCCTCGTAGCAGCCTTGGCAATCAGGCGTCGGAGAGTGTTGCCAACAGCTATTGGCCTGATTCCATCGTCCTTCTTTTTGAGAGCACAGAGGGAGGCACCGAAAAGAGAGGCCTGATGACCTCAGGTATATCACCAGCCAGGCACATGTTAACGAACCTTGTTAGTTCCATAAGAAGATCTTGTGCAGCATCACCAACCGCAGGATTTAACATTTGCTTGATGTGTTGAGGTTTTAACCCTGTAAAGCCTCCTGCTGACCCAGGTGGAAAAGAAAGGGCTGCTTTGTAGACCTCAGATTCACCGACGGTTAATGGGTCTGAAACGGTGTCGGCTGATGGCGGAACGATGTTGTCGCCTTGTTGGGCTCTGGGTGGGTGCTTGCTTTGCAGGGCCCGCACTGTGGCTGAGTTTCGAGGAGCAATTTTCTCGTCACTGGTGAGGACTCTAATAGCGCTTGCGGTATTTCCCTCTTCAATTTTCTTGGTGATTTGTGCTCTGATTTTGTTTGTTTCCGGTATGTTGTTGTTACCATTTCTGCGGTGTGTGTGTTTTGCTCGGAGAGGCAGGCGAACTAGGTTATCCCCCCTTGGGTATTCATTTATCGCCCTCTGGACCGAGGAAGCAAGTGATTTGTCCCTCCTTGGAGGGCAACCCGTCCTCACACAAGACAGCACATATATGACTTAATGCTTAAAGTCCATATGTTGAATGTGATTTAGTACATATGTGGTATATTCCGAGTTAACTTTTTTACCAAGGCCCAAACTCTTCATCACGTACCAATTTACGTCTCACAGTACCCGTCCATCAACGTAGATAGCAGAATAGTCGTGATTGGTTCACATATAATGAAAATTGTAGTTTTCAGGTCCCACATGGGTTAAATTTACCTACTATTGTCCATGCTCTTAGAATATTACAAATCAGCTACATCCTATTGAAGGCTCGTAGTTTTGTTTTGAGAAATATTAGTTGTTCTTAGTAAATTATAATACACTATAAATTATTACATAGAATTACAGTGCTTCACCAATCATATAATATACAATAGTTTGTGCCTTAAAAATATTTAAAGAATGTTCTGTAGGAACGCTAACAGAAAACGATGTTATGTTTCTATGGGGTAACTACTGCAAATGGTGTGGTGTCTACTATATATCAACTATAGGATGCGTATAGGGTCCACTAAACCTGTTAGGTGGGTAAGGGGTCCAATACCACCCGCAGGATGGGTATGGGGGTCACATCCACCCACAGGATGGGTATGGGGATCATCCATCCACCCACATCCACCCACAGGAAGGGTATGGGGTCCAATACCATCCACTGGATGTGTATGGCGTCCACTACCACCGACAGGATGTGCATGGGGCTCACAACCACCCACAGGATGGGTATGGGGTCCAATACCACTCACAGGATGAGTATGGCGTCCACTGTCACCCACTGGATGGGTATGGGGCTCCAACCACCCACAGGATGGGTTGAGGTCCAATACCACCCACAGGATGAGTATGGCGTCCACTACCACCCACAGATGTGTATGGGGCTCACAACCACCCACAGGATGGGTATGGGCTCCAATACCACCCACAGGATGAGTATGGGCGTCCACTGTCACCCACTGGATGGGTATGGGGCTCCACCACCCACAGGATGGGTATGGGGTCCAATACCACCCACAGGATGGTATGGGGTCCAATAAATTATGTAAAACTAAAATATGTAAAACTAAAATTAGTAAAACTAAATCACTACCTGATAATTCCCTGTAACCTACCTTACCCCTCTATTGTCAACCCATGTCTTATTTTTTATTCAACGTGTTTGTCTACATATTGTATTTGTGCTGGTTTTTTCAGTCATGTTCCCCCCCTTTTTTTATCTTTATTTGTATCTGTTTCTCAAAACATTTTATTCTTTTTGCTCAATTAGTATTAAGNCCTAGTCGATAGTGGTGCCTTTATTTGCACTCTAGTTCAGTCTAAAATATTAGGCTGCTCAACGTATTCCTCGAACATTCATCTTGCTTTGCATCATACTAAGATGCGGCTCGGCTTCGGTGCCTTTCGTTCATCTACACACAGCTTGCATGTTGAAACCAGCATCCTGTCTGATCTACTACACTATCCCCTCGCCACTTCTACTTGAGAAGTGCTCCGACCACTTGGAAGGGATCTGTTCCCTCTAGCTACCTTCCTTTCCTGCAAAGGTGTCTTAGCACGGAACACTAGGCTGCAAAGTGTGTTCTAATGTTATCTTGGTATCTTTGATTTCAGGGCTTAGTGTCCTCGTGGCGCGGTCCCCCGAGCAGGCCTCCTTTTTGTTACACATCCCCCCACCCCCCCCCCCCCAGGAAGCAACCCGTAGCAATGTCTAACGCCCAGTACTGGCTGCTAGGTAGTAGGGGGGGCATCAGGGTGGTAAAACTCTGCCTATTTATTTTTTGCCTCCACCGGGGTTCGAACCCGAACTTCAGGATTACAAATCTGAAGCGCTGTCCAGTCCAACTGTCAAACATGTTACTGTTTTAGCACTTACGGTTTTCCCCCCATGTAAAATGTTAAGATCTTTACCACGTGAAGGCTTACTTCCTGTACTTTCTCAGGATTTCAATTAAATGTTTTTTCACTTGCTCCGTTACTCTTTACTGATGAGTAAGTCTATCTGCTAATCTAGTTAAAATAGATCGAACCTACTATAAACCCATATGCATGTTTTGATACAACCTATTTAGTCCAGAATTCGTATGTACTTTCCGTTTAGTTACTACCCTACAGACTAGTAGGGAATTCTTGTAAGAACTAAAAATTATTAAATATTCTTAGGCTTGGTATAGAACACGTATGTACTATATTAGTCCTGATACCGTGTATTAGGCCAAGGAAAACAGTAAAGTCAAAATGCTACTAGTTTTATAGCTTCTAAATCAATAATTAAGGTTTCTAATTTCGTTGGACGTCGGTAGAATTAATTCGCTCCTCGGTTACTAAAAGTACTACCAAAACGGGAGGATGGGATGTACTGTACCATCTTCCCTTCCTTATATCCACCCCATCCCTCTTCTGGGCAAGTATCTTCACGGCAGAACTTTGTCATTTTCTTCGTCAGCGGCTTTGTATAAAGTTTAAATGTTATGGTACTCTCGCAATGCTCTAGAACTTAAAACTTGCATCCAGTAATGGAATAAAACATTGACAGTTCTGACAGACTACCAAAAAATTCTTATTCATATTGGTTAGTGAATTTTGATGGATGCTGTTTCAGGCCGTTCATGATTGGAAGATTTCCCAGAAAGGTGTTCCATATTCGGATGTGTATCTGGTCATCCTGCATTCTGAAACGGTTGGCAGGGTTGTTAGGCTAGTATTAAGTAGTATTTGAAGAGACCTTCCTGAACCTCCACACCTTTTCCTTATAGTAGGTGGAAGAGAAACAAACTTGAACATGGTCACAAGTGCTTGATTCTTACAAATTAATGGAACATTTTAATTTTCCAAACTAGTTTGTCGTGCACCTCGTTTGCATGCCCCTACTTTTTTATTTTTTTTTTCTCCGGTGTAGCGTTTCCTAATGTCTCGGTATAATTCTTGGTGAATCGGATAAACTTTGCTTTTGTTCGCCACGCTTCCCGTTCGGGAATACATCTACTACTTCATGCCTCTATTTGATGTGATGGTTGCTAGTCTTCCCACTAGGTCACTTGTAATTTGCTGCAGAGATTGTTGGCCTCCCAAGTGTCGTCTGAACCTCTTCAATGATGTATGGGAGCTCCTCCAGTCTTGGAGTCCTGGTCACTATTTGTCCTCCGGTCGGTAACTACTCGGCCACATGTTCATCCCTATCCAGCTTGGCACCATCCTTTCACCATGCTAAAGTTTGGCTAATCGTGAAGCATGTCTATCTTCCACTCCTCTGCCTTTCCACAAAAGCCAAAGTCCACCTGCCCCTCTTCTTCCTCTTAAGAGGTGGTAGTTTTTATTCGTGCCTCGGCCCTGTTCTGACTCCCCTACTCAGTGTTAGACTGATCATGGGAGGGATACTAACGGTCATTACTGCAGGCAATGTTGCCCTGCATGCTGAGCACAGCGGTGTTGCAGTTCATAACATCAGAGGGCTAGACCACTCCTGCTGCTCGCTGTTACCCTAGGCTCACAACCTTGCTAGTCGCCCCTGTATATATTTTGACATACACTTAACGTATCCCATTCTTGACGCAATCTGTCTTGTCCTGGTTGCTTTCCCGAAGATCTTGTTAAATGTACTTTACGCAGTCTTGTAAGAGGTCAGTCTTGTAGTTTCACTCTCCAGGAGCTTGGGGGGAAATTCTAGTTACTAGTGGTTGTATTGTTAGCCATCGACTAGTGTTAGTTCTACTGCACTTGTGATCTTAAACACTACATTCTCACGGTTTGTTTCCACAGCTGCTGGTATATCGGATAAAAGCTGTTTCAATCTTACCTTGAGTGACCTTTTGGATTTGGTGGAGCCTCTTTAATCACGCCTCTTTAATTACCTCCTACCTGGCCTCTATTCTTGTTCAGTGTACTAGTCGTTGTGCGTGCGGGGTTGTGCTTGCTATTTGGTCCCGCCTCTAGCCTATAAAATAAACATTTTTTAAAGCTTATTTGACTCTAACATCTACATTTGAAACGGTGTGGAGTCTGCCTCCACCGGTCATGGTTCATTCAATTTGTACACTAGTGTCAGGATAGTCTTTCAAATGTTTAGCTTATTTGGTCACTTTTTTGTTGTTGTTGTTACTGTTCACCCATGCTAAGTCTGTCCACCCTGGGAATTTTGTCGTTGATGTCTCCCTTTTCTCAAGTCTTCCAGAGACGTGAGATTTTGTTCCAACCACTTGGGTTGGACAGTAAAACGATCTCTTCATACAGGTCGGAGTTTAATTATCGACAGTGGTTGGACACCATTCATTTCCTCATCTCTTCTAAAATAATCATGATCCCTTCAAAGTGCTATACAGTAGTAAAGGCTTGGCACTTTCCCCCTGATAGTTCTCTTCCCCTGATAGTTCTCTTCCCCGTAGCCTTTCCTTGTACCTCCTACCTCTCGGTTAAGGAATTCTTGTGGCACCCCTATGAATCTTTTGTCTAGTGTTCAACTAGGCATGAACTCGAGGCTCTAGCTGTATACTTCCAGGATTAGTCTCGTAACTGATATAACAAATGGTGAAAGATTACTTACCTTGAGGTGCTTCCGGGGCTTAGCGTCCCTGTGGCCCGGTCGTCGACCAGGTCTCCTGGTTGCTGGACTGATTAACCAGGCTGTTGGACGCGGCTGCTCGCAGCCTGACTTATGAGTCACAGCCTGGTTGATCAGGTATCCTTTGGAGGTGCTTATCCAGTTCTCTCTCGAACACTGTGAGGGGGTTTGCCAGTTATGCCCCTTATGTGTAGCGGAAGTGTTGAACAGTCTCGGGCCTCTGATACTGATAATTCTGAGTACCTGTTGGACCTCTGCTTTTCAATGTGGGTATTCTGCACATCCTGCCATGTCTTCTGGTCTTGTGTGAAGTTATTTCTGTGTGCAGGTTTGGGACCAGCCCCTCTAATATTTTCCACGTGTAAATTATTGTGCATCTCTCCCGCCTGCGCTCAAGGGAGTACAGATTTAGGCTCTAGTCGGTCCCAATAGTTTAGATGTTTTACAGAGTGGATTCTAGCAGTAAAGGATCTCTGCACGCTCTCCAGGTCGGCAATTTCTCCAGCTTTGAAAGGGGCTGTCATTGTGCAGCAGTACTCTACTCTTAGAGAGCACAAGCGTTATGAAAAGTGTCATCGGTATAACATCTCTAGTGTGAAAAGTTCTTGTTATCCAACCTGTCATTTTTCTTGCAGTTGTGACATACTTTGTGTTCTTTATAGGTAAGGTCTTCAGACATGAGTACACGCAGATCCTTTACATTGCCTTTTCGTTCTGTTATGATTTGCCAGTTTTGTATGTGGTTTCAGTTTTTATATTCTTTTTCCGTAGCGCATGAGCTGGAACTAATCTTCGTTAAACACCATATTATTTTCTGTAACCCAAAATGTGATTGGAGGTTTGCAGTGTCCTCTGTTTCCTACTCTCATGAAGATCCTAGTGTCTTCTGCAAAGGATGATAGTGCTATAGGTTGTGTTCTTGTCTGTCAGATATGAGGATGAGAAAAAGTACTGGAGGGAGCAAAGTACCCTGGGGGACTGAGCTCTTCACGGTTGATGGGCTGGATTTTATTTTGTTGACTATTACACATTGGGTTCTGTTAGTCAGGAAATTGTCGATCCATCTGCCTATATTTTTCCGGTAATTACTTTTGAACGCATTTTGTACAATAACACCATGGTCACATTTATCAAAAGCTTTTGCGAAATGTGTAAATTACATTAGCGTTTTCTTAGTCTTCCAATGCATCTAATGCCATTCATAGTGGTCCAGCAACTGAGACAGGCAAGAGCACCCTGTTCTGAAACAATGTTGTCCAGGGTTATGGAGATGCTGTGATTCCATGTATTTTATCTTCCTTCTTAGCACTCAAATTTTTATGATGTGATGTTAGTGCTATCGGTCTGTAATTTTTTGTCTCTGCCTTATTTCCTCCTTTATGAAGTGGTGCTCTCTGCTGTTTTTAGTATATCAGGGATAACGGCAGTATCTAGGCTCTCCACAGAATGTGAAGGGTCTGCGACAGTGTTTTTTTTTTTTTTTTTTTTTTTTTTTTGTTCTTGATGAATATGGAGTTCCAAGAATCCGGGCCTGGTGCAGAGTGCATAGGCATACTGTTTATGGCTTCTTCAAAATCCAGTGGGGATAGGGTGAGTCTGATATATGATTTGATGTTGGTATCATATCCATGAAAAAATATTTGTCAATCTTGAGTGCATTTAATGGCTCGCTGAAAAGTCTTACTGCTTCCTCAGTAGCTCGCTCATGTCTCTGTTGTCATCGGTGAAAGTTCCATCTCCCTTTCGCAGGGGCCCGATACTAGATGTGGTTTTTTCTTATTTTTTCTCCTATGCAAAATCATTTCGGATTTCTTTCACTGATGGCCTTTTGCTCTCTGCCTCTCCTGGGTTTTGTATGATTCTTGTAGCTAGAGTTAAATTGTTTCTATTTCTCTACCTAACCTTCTTCGCCGTTCGAGATAGGGTGCGACACTAAAGTTGTTCCGCGATTCGTTTTCTTCGCCTATATAGGGAACATTGTTCCTGTTCCAATCTGCATCTCTTCCCTTTTTTTTTTTTTTTTTTTTTTCTCTCTCTCCTCTCTCTCTCTCTCTCTCTCTCTCTCTAAGGGTATGCGGTTTGAACATATTTCTAGTGCTACTAAGCTTTTTTCCAGGCACTGGTTCAGGTTTGCATTTCCTAGTTTTTCTTCCCAGTTTATTTCTTTAAAGTCCTGGTTTATTTACTCAGAGTTTCTGTTAATCATAAGTTGAATTTGCTGAAATCTCCTCCACTGGAAATCTAGACTAGTTTTAAAGGTCTATTCCCCATGGGTGTCACAACTTCAATTAAGTTGATATGAGCAACTGGTGATATGAGCATTGTTTCTGATCAATTCATAATTATTAGTGAAAATGAGGTCCAGGGTGTTCTCCTTCCTAGTTGGTTCTACTATTTGCTGGTTTAAGGCAAACCTGTCGCACATCCGTAGGTCATTTGCATGTGCCTGTTCATTTAGGCTACTTCCTGGTATTCTTTCTGATATTACTGTATTAGCCAGGTGCTTCCATTTCAGGTGCCGTAGGTTGAAGTACCCAAGCAGGATGATGTTCGGAGCTGGATTTGTGAAGTTTCCCAAGCAGTGTTCTATTTTCATTAGTTGGTCTTTAAACTGCTGAGGGTTTGCCTCGGGTGACTTGTATACAAGGACAATAACTACAGTTAGGATCTGTATTTTGATTATCAGCACTTCCACCATATCATTCGAGGTGTTTAGCAGTTCAGTACAAATGAGTCTTGGATGTAGAGGCTGACCCCACCCTGAAGCCGGTGTTTCCTATCACATCTGAAAATATTGTACTCGGATCCATATTTTACCATGGTAGTCCTTTGTGTGGGGTTGTTAGGGCTGCAAAAACCGCATTTGCCTCGTAAAGGAGACCATCTGTAAAGTGAACTTCGTTGGATTTGCATGTTCTTTATACCCTGGATGTTGGCAAATATAAAATGTTATCGTGTTAGTGGAAGTGCTGAATGCCTTACTTGGTGTTAATATCCGAGGCTCTGGTAATGAGGCCACTGTGTTTGCGTCCTCTAGCATTTGACAGCTGGTGGTAGTCTGGTCATTTTTAGCCATTTTCTTTCTCTTGCTAAAAAATTATCCCGGTCGTTGGAGTAGTGGCTGTTTTCATAGTGGCGGTCTGTCGGTTTTATGCGCCTGGTACCTCTTATATGAAAAGCTGGACATTCGGCATTGAAGCACTTTCCTGTCCAAAGAGTTCTTGCAAATTTCTGGGTGAAAGAATTCACAGCTTTTGGTAAATTTACCTGCATTGAGGTTTCTGGACGTTCTAGGGTGATCGTACTTACATGCTCCATTTGTTCTTCCCGATATCCCATGTTTACAGGTAGCCCATTTGTATACAAACAGATTTTGGGGCCTTGTTTGTTTGTCCCTTTGCCAGGGACCCCACACTGCTGCGGCGTCCCCGACACTGTGCTCTGCTCAGGCGCCCCCGACTCCCCCACTAAAATCTGTTTCCATGGCATGTCACTCCAGCATATGCTGCCGATATCCTTTTGNACTTTCAGAGATTTCAGCATGTGTTGCTCTTACGTCCCACAGATGGTGCTGTTTAAAAAAGAACACGATTTTTCCTGTCACAGGTGTGGCATGAATATAGGAGGTATATAAAAACACGCGCCTATTCGAATACAACGTTGTGTCAAAATTTTATAGCAATCGGTAAAGAGGTTTCAAAGATTTCCCTCCCATGAGAAACACATGAAAAATACAGTTTTTTTAAATAAGCATGTCTTTTCCCGTCACAGACGTGACATCTATATAATATGTATATGTTAAAGCGCTCGGATGCGAATGGAATGTTGTGTGAAAATTTCAAAGCAATCGTGAAGAACTTTCTGAGATTAGCGATTTTGAACAAACGAACATTTTCACTTTTATTTATTTAGATATATATATATATAGGCTAGCAGTACCCGGTCACTCATTGGCCGGGTACTGCTAGTATATATTCCTGTCCCCTGGAACCTTTCCTGTCCCCCAGTCCCTCCACAATTCCCCCCTCACACCGTCTCCCCGCCTTCCCAACCATTCCCCACTCCACCATCCCCTTGTCCTCCCCACCATTCCTTACTCACCGATCACCTCTTCCTTCCCACCATGCCCCACTCCCATGTCCATTTGTCCTACCCACCATTCTTCATTCCCCCCATCCCCTCGTCCCCACCATGCTAAACTCCCCAGTCCCCTCATCCTTCCCCACCATTACCCCCCTCTTTGTCCCCTCGTCCTCCCCACCATCTCTCGCTTCCTCCATCCTCTTGTCATCCCCACCATTCCCCACTCCCTCGTCCGATGCCTTTCCAATTGTCTGATGTTCCCGTCACTGAAATATAAGAAAAACAGTTAAAAAATTAAATGAAATTATGGAAAAGTAAAAAAAATAAACTATACCCACGAAATAAAAAGTATGGTAAACAACACAGCTCAATTCCAACAGAATTCACACAAAATTAAATCAAAATGAAAATAAATAATATTCTATGAAATTCAATTTATCAATGCAATCAGAAACATTGAAATGGAATTGTAACATGTTTAGTATAGCATGTGTGTTCCTCTTACATGCAACAGATGGCACTGTTTTTAATAAAATATATAGTTTTACCTGTAACAGGTGTGGAATCTATACTTATACTTATGAAATCTTAGTGATAGACTCCAATGTGTAGCCATCAACAATATAACCTCTCCCACTCTTCCAATAACCGTTGGAGTGACACAGGGCAGCATCTTGGGACCTCTTCTATTTCTTATATACATCAATGATCTGCCTAATGTCTCTAACATTCTGAAACCTATTTTGTTTGCTGATGATACTACCCTCATCTACTTTAACCCCAACCCACATACACTAAATAATGTTGTTAATATGAACTAAAAAAGTTCACTTATGGATGTCAACCAACAAACTAACACTTAACATAGAAAAGACTTACTACATCTTATTTGGAAGCAAATCTACAAATGCAATTCAGCTTCAGATAGACAATGTAAACATTAGCAATAAAAATGATGGAAAGTTTCTTGGCCTATTCCTAGACAAGAGACTCAACTTTAGTACCCACATACAGCACATAACTAAGAAAGTCTCTAAAACAGTTGGTATACTCTCCAAAATCAGATATTATGTACCTAACTCTGCTCTCATCTCTCTATATTATGCACTAATCTATCCCTATCTTAACTATGGTATCTGTGCATGGGGTTCAACCACTGCAAACCACCTCAAGTCCATCATCACCCAGCAAAATCTGCTATCAGAATAATATCAAATTCTGCTTTCAGACAACACTCAGCCCCCTTGTTTAACTCCCTAAACATGCTAAACATAATCTTACTCCACAAATTCTCTTGTGTCAACTACATTTACAAAACCCTGTTCTTAAATGCAAATCCTGCTCTGAAACTCTTCCTGGACAGATGTAATAGGACCCATTATCACCACACCAGAAATAAATATATCTTTGATATTCCCAGAGTTAAACTTAATCTGTGTAAACACTCTATGCAAATAAAGGGACCCAGTTTATGGAACTCACTCCCTATTGATTGAAAAGCTGTCCAACTTTTACATCATTCAAAAACAAAACTAAAAAGTACCTAATTTCATCTCCATATTTTTTTACATTTTGCTTTAAAGTTGCACTGTATCTTTGCTACCCAATCTCCCAACCTTTATGTACCCAATTTGAACATCTTTACCATTGTGATCATTGCTGTCTTCTTATATGTGCTGCCAATCTGCTGTATGGTGTCTATTAATCTTGTTTATCTGTATCTATGCTGCCCAGTCTCCAATCTTTATGTACCCAATCTGAACATCTTTATCATTGTGATCATTGCTGTCTTCTTATATGTGCTGTCAATCTACTGTATGGTGTCTATTAATCTTGTTTAAATTATCAATCAAGCTCTCACTGTAATCAATCAGAGCTTTAATATAACAATGTGCTTTAATATACTTACAAAGCTCTCTCATCTCATTTTTCTCTTGCAATGTATTAGTTATCATTTATTAATTTTGATAGAAATTACCTACTTAAAATTATCTGTTAGATTAAGGACCTGCCCGAAACGCTGCGCGTACTAGTGGCTTTACAAGATTGTAAATACTGTACTATTCAATGTATTCTCACAAACCCAATGTACCTTTTTTATATATATAAATAAATAAATAAATAAATAAATAAATAAATATGAATGGATGGTAAACAACACAGCTCATTCTAACACAATGTTACACAAAATAATTCAATAAAAATAAAATAAATCAAATCTATAAAATAAAATTGATCAATGCAATCGGAACATTCAAATGGAATTCGTGACAAATTTAGTACAGCGTGCATGTTGCTATTATGTGCAACAGATGGCGCTGTTCTTCAAAACCGCATGTTTTTTTTTTTTCCTGTCATAGAGGTGGTATTTATGTAGTAGGTATAAAAAGGACGCGCATATTCGAATGGAACGTTGAGTCAGAATTTCAAAGCCATCGGTGAAGAACTTTGGGAGATTACAGCGTGTGTTGCTCTTACATCCAACAGATGGCGATGTTTTTCCACAAAAAAATGTTTTCTCCAGTCACAGGTAAGGTATGTATATAGTAAGTATATAGAAATACGCGCCTATTCGAATGCAACGTCGTGTCAAAATTTCAAAGCAATTGGTAAAGAGGTTTCGAAGATTTCTCTCACATGAAAAACACATGAAAAAAAGTTAAAAAAAAAGTTTTTTCCGTAACAGACTGACATCAATATATTTTGTACATAAAAAACCTGCTCGGATGCGAATGGAACATTATGTGAAAATTTAAAAACTCTCGGTGAAGAACTTTCGGAGATTAGCGATTTGGAACAAACGAACATTTCAATTTTTATTTATATAGATTAACAGGTGACACAGCCTGCTTTACAGTGTACAAGACTGGGTAATAAAGACAATGTTTTGTATTCCATTGGAGTAGTTACGGTGGTGATAACAAGCAGAGTCAAGCAGTTACCTTCTCAGACTCGTTCTAGTGCCTCGCAGTTGTTAGTAAGACGTCAGACTGGAGGAGAAGCTAGCGTGTGAGCTTAGCGAGGCTATGTGCAGGCTGCCTTGTGACTTGCTGCTCAGATTCTCCGAGCTCTTGTGGTGACTGGTAGTGTGTGTGTGTGTTTGTAAGGTTTTATTTGCGATTCATTTTTTCTTTAATATATTATGAATATTTGATTTAGTGAAGGTCTCTTACTTTGAACTTAATTTATACTGATCTCTTGAACAACCGATCTTTTTAATTTAGTGAGTACAAAACCAGAAAAATAGAAATTTACATGCGGTTATTCTATAAATCTTCTCTTCTTGGTCTCTGTATTCAAACTAGGTATATTGAAATATCGGTAAATAAAGTTAACTACACGACTGTTAGGTTTAGTTTGCTTAAGTGTCAACCATGTAATTATTAACTATGTAAAGATTATAATGTGGGAAGATTTCAGACCGTAGTTTACTCAATATTTTGAAATTGCTCAGTGGTCACGGATTAAAATCCCAGCCCACTCCCTTTCCCTCCCCCCCCCCCTGGTCCCTCGGGTCGGTTTGAATAAAGGGGCCGAGGGATTGGAGTAAGTTTAAAGATTTGGTAAAATTTAATCTACAGGCAACTTGATACACTTTACCGGTTACGTCAATAACTAGATTTTTAGTAAATAAGGTACTTTCACTAACTAGTTGAAAAGTTCTTGCATGGCAGGAACTTTCAATATTGAGTAGTGTCCGCGGGGGTTCTCTGCAACAGTGTTAGTAACAAGCGGGTACTCTTATTACTGAAGTGACAGTACTGTAGAGTATTGGCATGTTGTCGACCCTTCCATGCCAAGAGTTTTTTAAACTAAATTTCTCTGGGTTGTAGGTACACCACCCCCGGCTTTTAACCGAGGCTGTTCACAAATAAACTTAATCCACAAAGGTGGGGGGGAGGTTGAATTAAAAGGCAGGATTTGGGTAATGAGATTTTTTTAGTTCAGACAGCTATATAAATGCAGCTATTGTATCATGATCTAAAATCTCAGACGTTGGTTCACTAGACTAACGGTGTACTTAAGAATGTTACTTCATGGGCCAATAAGATTGTATACTTAAATCTACCTCTTCGCAGGATCAACATTGGCAGTTGTCTACCACTCCTTCACGGTCCACTTGTTCCTTCATAATGTTTTGGTAAGTTAACTTAATGCTTTACATTTAAACGTAAAGTTGGACGAACTAAAATGTTCATGGAGGGCCTTTAATCTTTTCCCAGTCTCTCATTAATTAGTGGTTCACGTACTAGAAGACTTTTGTCTCGTGTAACTTTATTTAACAGGGAAACAAAGGAATTTGTTTGGTTATGCAGGTTTTTTTAATATCTACACTTGTGGGATGTTGTAACTTGCTCCTTTAGTGTTTAAGGTCTTGGTAATTTTTATTAGTAAATTCAAAGGACTAGCCTAATGGCGTTATCTTGTCTTTGACAACCCACCTTACCCATATACAGAAAGACCCAAAAGCCTCACCCCCCCCCCCCTACTCGGCACGTATACGGGCCGCCCAAACAATTCCTCCAAGAATTGGAGCTTCACATACCCTTGAAGCATGGTCAGTTTTGTTAGTGGCTTGCAGGACGACCGTAAGTAGTTGACGACTTGAATAGTCAAAAATGTTAATCCTGCCTTACTCAAATGACAAAAGGTTAATTATTAGAGTAGAAAAGCTTTAAAGGTTAGTTTATTGAAGCATTGGGTTTATCTTTAATAGATGTAAAAAATTTAGCTTTTAAATTTTGTGGCAAGGTTGATGTAACCAGGCAGAATAGTCGACCCAGTGCACGTTCAGTTTTGCCTGTAAACTGGACAGGCATAAAAAGGTAACTTGCTGCGTTTCCGGGAACGATACACTTGTCTGCAAATTGCCTAAATCTTTTACAAAAGTGGGTAGGACTATCTAAAACGGCTTTCGGAAACAAATTATCTTCCAAATAATTTGCCTAGAAACCACTTGGTTGCTGTAATCTTAGTGTACAAAATAAAAGGGTTCTGTAGTGGAGGGGCTCCACAGCCCCCTCGTGTCTTCTCGGACGTGCAGGAAAGTTTCGGGTCTTACTGCCGGAGGGGTGGTGTCTGGAGGCTCGGTAGATGCTGTCTGTCCTCTAGTGTTGACCACTAGAGCAGAAAGACTTGCAAGGATCAGTACAGGCGATGTATCATGTTGTGCACAGGCCAGCACATTGCTTCCTATGCTGGCCTGGTATTTAATTTTCATTAGATTCCCCGGCCCCTAATCTGCATACACTGAAAGTATATCATACTAGATTTTTAAAGCTCTGAAGCTGCTGCAATTTAAAATGGTTCTGCTACTCTGGCAACGTCTTGATCATAAAAGTTTCTATGGTAAACCCTGCACTATTCTTCAAAACTCGCTAGTTTCGGCCCTATCTAGTCACCCCGAGTGACTTGTTTGATTAAAGCTTGCCTAACTTCATTAAAGGGAGCTTGTTACCGTAAGTGTCTCCTTATTGCAAATGGAATGCTTGCTCCTTCACTGTTGCCACGTAGTTTGTCTTGATAGCATTAAAAGATTTAAAGTGTAAATACACAGGTGTACACTACCTTTTGAACTGGTTGCCTACCTCAAATGGTATTAGGCTCCAAAAGTAAACCTTTGACAGTCGGCTTACCTCCCTCCTAACGTCACAACTGGGACCAGGTAACTTTGACTAAAAAATGTCCCAAGGTTATTGGTCTCCAGGTTGTAATCGTTACTGTGGTTTTAGTGCAGCTTCTAGCTTGACCTAGACTCCAATGATTCTCTAGTCTTTAGAGGTTTGGGAATGTTCGCCTCTAGTTTACCTGCTGGAAACAGGACCAGGGTGCCTCCTTGTAGTGGAAAGG
>WNGS01161549.1:13993-26493 GCA_020271785.1 Procambarus virginalis | reverse complement strand
AGCTCGTCGGGACAGATGGTGGAACCACAAGGGGCTGGAGCACAGGAGGCGGCCAGACAGGGGGCGGCAACATAGCGGGCAGAGTCGCAGGGGACATAATCACAGAGAGCGATAGTGCAGGGACCAATACCACAGGGGGCGGAGTAACAAAGTACAGCTGAGCAGAGGGCAACCATACAGCGGTCAGCATCACCGAAGGCAGATGCGCAGAGGGCACAGACATGGACGCCAGAGGCATGGATCACCAGAACAGAATCTTAAGAACCAGCACCAAATCCCAACCTTCTCTCGCAACCTCGGCCGGTGCCACAACCTCTCAACACGGAGAACCTGCAACCGGGGATGCAGAGGCAGCCAGAGAAGACACAGGACAGGACCAGGAGACAATCCCACTACAGGACCCATCACCGCCGAAACACGGCCCATAGGATCCGCAGGCACTCCAACATCGTCGCCCACATCACCATCCACAGAAGACGAACTTCCGATGTCCCCAAAATCCCTGATGTCGGCCCAGGCCACACCACAAGGCGGAGACAGACTCAAAGCTCGCCGCGATCGCTTGGACATAGGTCGCAGGTCGTCGGAACTATCACCCCCACTAGGAAGCACTGCAGCAGAACCTCCAGTCGGTCGCACAACTCCACGCAGCGCACAATCACTCAACATCGCAGCCTCAACAACCTGGGGCACAGAACCACACACTGCAGGAGATAGTTACATTACATACATACATTGTATAATTGATACATTACATGGTTAATCTTGGGTAAAAGTCCAATATATCATCAAGTGTTCCAGTATTCATATAGTAATTACACAGTTCAGCATACCTTAGCCCAGGAAGGCGAAAGTCAGTCAATATGGGACATTCTACAATATATTGTTCAAGAGAGTGCATGTTTTCTCTTTAACAAAGTTCACACATCGTGTACTCGACATTTGTATGTGATGTAACTATATAACCTGAGC
The DNA here is from genome assembly GCA_020271785.1 of Procambarus virginalis. NCBI lineage: Eukaryota > Metazoa > Arthropoda > Malacostraca > Decapoda > Cambaridae > Procambarus > Procambarus virginalis. Next base: position 25,521 of record WNGS01161549.1, on the reverse strand, counting down.
TTGTAAAAGCACCTTAATCACCTTCAGTGATTAAGTGCTTAATTGCACACTAGTTTCTTTATCAGCTATCTCACCCTATCAGAATAAAAGAGACAAATGTATGTGAACGCATGTGTGTGTGTATATATATGTATGTATATATGTTTATGTACGTATATGTGTGTATGTGTGTATGTATATGTGTATAAAGTATATATGGAAGCTGATCAGAATTACATTTCACCTTTGTAAATGCACATTAATGACACTATGTAAAAGACACATCGAACACTTTATGTAGGGCATACGTAAATCTATGTATCTATGAATTTACGTATGTAGGTTAGCTTATCATTTTAAAAGCACCGAATCACCTTCTGTGGTCGATTGTTCAATAAACCCTTGAACTATATGTTTAACACATCTCTAACCTTGTCCATGGAGGACAGAAGAAAATGTATATATGCAGGTTAGCATTGTAAATGTGTGGCCACGTCTGTGTGAGAAAATAATAAATAAAACATAGGAGATATCACCGCATGCACGTTGACACAGGCCAAAGACAGCTTCCGGAGACAGTACAGGCCGGGGCGCAGTCTCGACGTCCGGAGGCTCGAGCCACACACCACAGGGGACACAGCTGGAGACTCGACTAGAAGGGGAGGATGAGGTGCTGAGCCAGGGATACACTTCCACCCCAACACCCACACCTCCAGCCACATCGAGGCTGGCATCAGAGACCGGCAACGGGGCACCAGACGACTGGGAAGTATCACTCACCACAGCAGCACTTTCCGACAGGTCCGGGACCTACAACGAGGGAAAGTCCTCCTCCCTGAAGAGGCTCACAGGCCGACCCGGCTCACATCACAACCCGCAGCCTGATGGCTCGAGAGTCCGCACCAGAAACAAGTCCATGGCTGATCCCGATAGAATACGCGTATCATGAAGCCCAGAAGCAGGAAAGATGAAGGGATGGGGTTCTTCAAGCGCAGCGTCACAGTGCGGGTCCCATTCGGGATACCCTTCCACTGCCTGGAGGAGACTGCATTCATCCGGACAGTCAAGACCCGCCCATACCGGGTAAAGTGAAGCTGGAGAAGGGAGTCAGAGAACTCAAAGAGAGCACCATGAACTGCCACACAGGTAGTCTTGCTGCACCTGTCTGACACTTCCACCGAACCACTACCCTCAGGCAGAGTAAACATCCTCCCATCATAGCGGTCCACAAAGTCATGATACACAGTCGTGGAGCTGAATTTCACAACAGCTCGATGCTCGGATACAAGTTGAACGCCGCACACAGACGCCACATCCACCAGCAATATATCAATCATCACCACCTCAACTGGCGGGTAAGCACTCGGCCAGCAAATTCTAGGCAAATGTTATCTCTCCGCTTCACAAGGGGGGCTACCATCCCTCCAGCTGCCACGACCCCAAGGGTTCGTTCACAAACACGGACTGCCATTGGTCAGCAAATCAGGAGCTCACATGTAACACGTCCGCCTCCGCCCAGAGAAAGGCGAGCACTCCCGATTATTTGTATTTGTTGTTTGCAGGTGAAGCATTTACAGCTTGTGGTTCGAACAAAATTTGTCAGTGAAGCACTAGTTCTGGAAATGTTCGAACGTCAACAGTTGTGAGGCGTGTGTAATCCGTTTTTCATTCATATACAGGGGGGGGGGGTTTAGCGTGTGCATTGAATCACTGTTGGGTCTTTGTTTGGAAGACAGGTTGAGCATTTACAGCGTTGTGGTTCGAACAAAATTCGTCAGTGAAGCACCTGTTCCGGAAGTGTTTGAACGAAATCAGTTGTGAGTCGTATGTAAACCGTTTTTCAGTCATAAACAGGATATTTGGTGGGTGGATGGAATCACTTTTGTGTTTTTGTTTGGAGGACGGGATGTTACTCACAAATGATGAGGTTCGAACATTTCCGGAACAAGAGCTTCACTGACGAATTTTGTTCAAACCACAATGTTGTAAATGCTTCACTCATGTATTATAAACACAAATAATCGCAAACGGATCCTAAACACCTAACCTAACCTATGCCTATATTTGCACAATATGCTAATATATTATAATATTAATTTATATTTGAGAAAATTCCTGTTTTGAATGAACAACATGTTAAAATTAAGGAATGTGTCTGTGGGGTCGACCGATGGATGTAATGGATTTGAGTCTAGGACGGGTTGAATAAATGCTTCACTGTGTACAAAATTCGTCAGTGAATTTTTGTACAAATACTACTTAAATAATTATGTGTACTACAAAAACAAAGAATTGCCAAGAGAACCTAAACACCTAACCTATGCCTATAAATCTGCAATATGCTAATATATTATAATATTAATTTATATTTGAGAAAATTCCCGTTTCGAATGAACAGCATATAACAATTTATGAATGCATCTGTGTGGTCGACCACTGGATGTAATGGACTTGAGTTGAGGACGGGTTGCACTGAAGGATTGTCAATTAAAAATCAGCTTGTGACTCGCACAGGCTCAAGACAATCAATGAACAACAAATGGAAAACATCTCAAGACCTACAATCACTCACATCTTCACAGATGGGTCAGTTGATCAAGAAAGAGGTTCTGCTGAGACAGCAGTTTATACTAACAAAATTAAAGCTTACTGGAGCATCAATAGTGGGTCCTCAACATTTGAAACATAATTATATACAGCGAAGGCGGCCATAAGTTATACAATTGAGAATAATTTACATGATGTCACCATTCATACCGACTCTAAATCTTCGCTCCAGACATTGTTATCCAGCCAGCACAGAGATAATATTCAACTCATCACACAACTCCTTCATATAGAAAAAAAGAAGCGCTCACAATCTAGGGCTGTCAATCACCTTAAATTGGATACCAAGTCACATTGGCATAGATTGTAATGAAAAGGCAGACTCACTAGCAAAAACTGCCACTGCTTTAACTGTTGTACAGGTTAAAATACCTCCAAGTTTTTCACAGATTAAGAAGCAAATCAAGAAGAAAATACTCCCAACTTTTAAAAGTCGCCACAAAGCAAAAGTAGTAGGAAGAAAGATACTCTGCGATATGGTACGAACAAGCCACTGGGTACTACTCTTTCAAGCCTGGCAAAAAGATATCTAGAGACATTGCAGTAGCCATACACAGACTCAGATTTGGTTACAAGTGCTGCTGGGAGGTATTAAACCAATTAGTTAAAAAGTATAATATCTGTGGAACAGATGTAGATGCAGAGGCAGTATTGTATTACTTACTGGAATGTGAAGTGACTGAAGCCCTGTTCATCAAACTCAACATTATTCCAGTGAGAGCAGCTGCATCAGATGCAAATCCCACAGCAACTACGATGGTTAGAAAAGCAGTTGAAGGATGGGACACACTAGTGAACCATCTACATCTGCCACAAAGATAATGTTATTAAAACAAGACTACAACCAGTGCGCTAAAACAGAAGCGAAAAGAAACAGGCGAAAATGAGAAAATTCCACCTCCATTTAAAACTTCGACCATAATATCACAGTAACAAGGTTATCGTGAATAACCGGCCTCAGTTACGGGCTCACTACAGCACCGTGCCACATGTACATTTCGTTCTGAGTAGCGGAATCTAAAACAACAACAACAACAACAACGATAGCAGCCTCATGAGATGTTGAGATGTAAGTTTCGTCCTAATCACAAACTTGACAATGCACTCAGGAGAGTGCAAAAGACTTGGTGTAAATTCTTTACATACATTTCACAAATACACAAGTGTGGGTTTATATCCTATGTTATTATGTCTGTGAGAAGACATTAGCATTACTAATAATATTTAAGGGGTCAGGGAACTCCACCCCCCCTCCTAAAGGGTAGGGGACCTCCACCCCATTTCTCACACCCCTCCAAAGGGGTTGGGGAACTCCACCCCCCCCCCCCCCCAATAAAGGAGTGCTCGCCTGGCTCCTGGCAGAGGCAGATGGGTCGCCTGTGAGCTCCTAGATGGCTGGCCAGTGGTCGTTTGTGTTTGTAAGCGGAGCCTTGGGGCCATGCCGACTGGAGGGATGGCGACCCCCCGCCCCCCTGTGAAGCGGAGGAATACCATTCGCCTGGAGTTTACTGAACCAACATTTTACCCGGCAGTTGAGGTGGTCATGACTGAAATGCTGCAGGTGGATGTAGCGTCTGTGTGCGCCGTTCAACTTGTGTTCGGGAATCGACCTGTTGTGAAATTCAGCTCCACGGCAGTGTATCGTGACTTTGTGGACTGCTATGACGGGAGGACCCTCACCCTGCCTAATGTGTGGTGGTTCAGTGGTAGTGTCAGACAGGTGCAGTGAGACTACCTAGTTGGCAGTTCATGGTGCTCCCTTTGAGTTCCCTGATTCCGTTCTCCGGCGTCAGTTTACCCGGAATGGGCAGGTATTGAGTGTCCGGGAGAATGCTATCTCCTCCAGGCAGTGGAAGGGTATTCCGAATGGGGCCCGCACTGTGGCGATGCGAATGAAGTACCCCATCCCTTTGTCTCTCCTGATTCTGCGCTTCACGGTGCGAGTATTCTATGCGGATCAGTCAGACTTGTGTCCGTTGCGGACTATCGGGCCACCAGACTGTGGGTTGAGAAGTAAGCTGGGTTGGGTCTGTGAACCTCTTCAGGGAGGAGGACTTTTGCCGATTGGCGGTCCCGGACCTGTCACTAGGTGCTGCTGTGATGTGTGATGCTTCCCGGTCATTTGGTGCCCCGTTGCAGGTCTGTGGTGACTGCCAAGATGGGGTTTGGGGTGTGGGTGTCGAGGTGGTAGTTAGTGCGACCCCGGCTTCCCCGCCTCAGCCACCTCTGCTTGCCCCGTCTTCAGTCAAGTCTCCAGTCATGTCTCCTGTGGTGTGTGGTTTAGCACCCCCAGTCATCGAAGCTGTGTCCCAGACTGAACTGTCTCTGGAAGCTGTCTTCGGCCCGTGTCGTCGTGCACGCAGTGATGTTGCCCGTGGTGTGTAGTCCTGTTCCCCGGGTTGTTTAGGCTGTGATGTTGAGTGATCGTGCGCAGCCGACCGGAGGTTCTGCTGCAATACTTCCTAGCGGGGGTGACAGTTCCAACGACCTGCATCCTGTGTCCAAGAGGTCGCGGAGAGCTTCAAGTCTGTCTCCGCCTCGTGGTTAGGCCTGGACCGACGTCAAGGATTTTTGGAACTCTGGGAGATAGTCTTCTGTTGATGGTAATGCAGGCAACGATGTTGGGGTGCCTGCGGCTCCTGTCGGCCGTGTTACGGCGGTGATGGGTCCTGTGGTGGAATTGTCGCCTGTGCAGCGGTGTCGGCCGCTGCACAGCTGCCTTCTGCTCAGCAGCCCTTAGTCATTCCGCCCCCTGTGGTGTCGGCCCCTGCGCTATTGCCCTCTGTGTCTTTGTCCCCTACGACTCTGCCCGTTGTGATGCTGCCCTCTGTATGGCCGGCTTCTGTGCTCCAGCTCCTTGTGGTTCCACCGTTTGCGTGGCCAAGCTCAATGCAGCCTCTCCCTGTGTATTTTGTCCTAGTGGTAGAGGACGCAGTGATGAATGTACCTGAATTTATGTATCGCCCACAGCAATCGCGCGTCACGTTTCCTCGTCTGCGGAGAAGTGGGTATGGTGGGATGCCTACAGGAGGAAGTACCCCTCGTCGTCTATATCCGGATAAATATTTTAATGATTAACTATGTGTGTGGTTCTTGATTTGTATTGCTGTGTTTCTGGGTATACTTGATGTGTAATTTGTTGAGCTTTATATTATAGTCTTCCAGTTCCCTGTGGTCTGGTATTCATTGTTAATTGTTTCATTTTGTGTACTGTACAGCTTTGTATGTGTGCGATGTTATCCTGTCCTTGTGTTTTGTTCATGTGTTTCTTGCCTTGTTATTGTTGGTTTATTGTGCTCTGGTGATTTCTTTTATGACAATTTAGGTGTTTACCTTCGTTTATGTTTCTATTTTGTGTATTTACAACTTTTGTTTATGTGTGTTTGTTATACTGTTCTTGAGTTCTGTTCACTTGTTCTTGCCTTGTTATGTTAATGCTGATGTTGATGTTTTTTCTGTTATGACTGTGTCTATGTGTTTACGAAATAAAAAATAAAATAAATGGTTAGAAAAGCAATTGAAGAATGGGACACACTAGTGAACACGGTGCATCTACATCCGCCACCAGGATAATGTTATTTAAACAAGACTAAAACCAGTGCACTAAAACAGAGCGAATTTTTTTTCTTTTCGGAAAAGAAAAAGGAAAGGAAAAAGAGGAAAAGGAGGAAATCCCACCTCCATTTAAGACTTTGACTCAAATATCACAGTAACAAGGTTATCATGAATAACCAAACTCAGTTACGGGCTTACTATAGCCCGTGCTACATGGACATTTATTCTGAGAAGCTGAATCTGAAACAAGAACAATGATAGAGGAGTGCTCGCCTGGCTCTGAGCGGAGGCAGAGTGTTGTCAGTGAGCTCCTGGCTGTTGGCCGGTGGTAGTTCATGTTTGTGAGCGGACCCTTGGGGTCGTGGTGGCTGAAGGGATGGCGGCCCCCCTCCCCCTGTGAAGCAGAAGGATACCATTGGCCTAGATTTACAGGCCCAGTGTCTACCCAGCAGTTTAAGTGGTCATGATTGATATGTTGCGGGTGGATGTGGCGTCTGTGAGCAGCATTCAACTTGTATCCGGGCATCGAGCTGTCGTAAAATTCTGCTCCACGGCTGTGTATCGTGACTTTGTAGACCGCTATGACGGGAGGACATTTACTCTGCCTGAGGGTGGTGGATCGGTGGAAGTGTTGGACAGGTGCTGTGAGACTACCTATGTGGCAGTTCATGGGGCTCCCTTTGACTTCCCCGACTCTCTTCTCCACTGTCACTTTACCCGATATGGGCAGGTCTTGAGTGTCCAGATGAATGCAGTCTCCTCCAGGCAGTGGAAGTGTATCCTGAATGGTACCCGCACTGCGGTGCTGCACTTAAAGGACCCCATCCCTTCATCTCTCCTGCTTCTGGGCTTCATGGGACGCGTATTCTATGGGGGTCAGCCCCGGGCTTCTTTCCGGTGTTGACTCTCGGGCCATCAGCCTGTGAGTTGTGATGCGAGCCGGGTCGGGCTTATGAACCTCTTCAGGGAGGAGGACTTTTCCCCATTGGTGGTCCCGGACTGTCGGAAAGTGCTGTTGTGGTGAGTGATACTTCCCAGTCGTCTGGTGCCCCATTGCCGGTCTCTGATGCCTCAATGTGGCTGTGGGTGTCGGGGTGGTAGTTAGTGTATCCCCAGCTCCCGCACCTCAGCTATCCTTGCCTGCCTCGTCTCCAGTCGTGTCACCAGTTTGTGTCTCCTGTGGTGTGTGGTGTCGTTGCCCCAGACGTCGAGGCTGCTCCCAGGCCTATACTGTCTCCGGCAGCTGTGTCTATGGCCTGTGTCAACGTCCACGCTGTGCTATCTCTTTGGGTGTGTGGTCCTGTTCCTCTGGTTGATAAGGCTGCAATGTCGAGTGATCGTGCGCTGTGTGAAGTTGCGTGACCGACTGGAGGTTCTGCTACGGTGCCTTCTGGCGGGGTGATAGTTCCGACGACCTGCGACCTCTGTCCAAGCGTTCGCAGCGGACTTTGAGTCTGTCTCCGCTTGGGGTGTGGCCTGGGCCGACGTCCGGGATTTTGAGGACTCCGGAAGTTCATCTTCTGTGAATGATGATGTGGGCGACGACGTGGGAGTGCCTGCTGCTCCAGTGGGCCATGTTGCAGCGGTGTTGGGTCCTGTGGTGGGATTATCGCCTGGCCCTGGTCATGTATCTTCTTCAGCTGCCTCTGCGTCCCCGGTTCCTGGTTCCCCGAATTCGGAGGTTGTGGCACCGGCCGCGGATGTGGGTGAGGGTGGGGACTTGGTGCTAGTTTCTTAAGAAAGATACTGTTCCGGCAGCCCCCGTGCCTCTGGCATCCAGGTTTGTGCCTTCTGTGCATCTGCCCTCGGTGGTGTCGACCTCTGCACAGCTGCCCTCTGCTCAGCCGTCCTTTGTTACTCTGCCTCCTGTGGTGTCGGCCTGTGCACCATCGCCCTGTGTGATTGTGTCCCCTGCGACTCTGCCTGCTATATTGCCGCCCTGTGCCTGGCCGGCTCCTGTGCTTCAGTCCCGTGTGGTTCCATTGTCTGTACCGAAGATCTGTGCGGCCTCTTCCCGTGACTTTCGCCCCCGTGGTGGAGGGCGCCAAGCTGGTTGTTCCTGACTTCATGCATCGACTGAGAGGATCACGTAGTCACGTTAACGCGTCTGCGGAATTGAGGGGCTCAGTGGGATGCCTACAGGAAGAAGTACCTGCGTCTTTTCTATCCTGAGAAATATGATGATGATTAACTATGTGTGTGGTTCTTGCTTTGTGTTGCTTTATTTGTTTGCGTGAGCTATGAGATACAGGTTATTTTTTTCATGTGTTTTTTGCCTCGTTATTGTTGGGTTATAATACTCCAGTGCTTTTTCTTTTCTGACTGTATTTCATTGTTACCTATGTTCATGATTCCATTTTGTGTATTGTACGACTTTTGTTCATGTGTTTCCAGTTCTACAGTTTGTCAGTGTGTTTCTTGCTTTGTACATATGAATTATGCTGTTGATGTTTTTTCTGTTTTGTAATATTTGTGTTTCTTAAATATAATAATAATAATAATAATAATAATAATAATAATAATAATAATAATAATAATAATAATAATAATAATAATAATAATAATAAACAACGATTGCATCCTCATGAGACGTTGAGATGTAAGTTTCGTCCTAATCACATACTCAGACTTTGACAAAGCACTCAAGAGAGTGCAAAAGACTTGGTGTAAAATTTTATCATACATTTCAGAAATACTCAAGTTTGGGTTTATATCCAATGTTATTATGTCTGTGAGATAATATTACCATCTATATAAATCAAAATGAAATGTTCGTTTGTTCAAAATTGCTAATCTCAGAAAGTTCTTCACCGAATGCTTTGAAATTTTCACACAACGTTCCATTCGCATCCGATTGCGTTAATATATACATATTATATAGATGTCACGTCTGTGACGGGAAAAAACGTGCTTATTTTGAAAAACTGTATTTTATGTGTTCCTCATGGGAGGGAATCATCGAAAACCTCTTTACCGATTGCTTTAAAATTTTGACACAACGTTGTATTTGAATAGGCGCGTGTTTTTATATACCTCCTATATGCATGCCACACCTGTGACAGGAAAAAAACATGCTTTTTTTTAACAGCACCATCTGTTGGACGCACGAGCAACACATGCTCGTGCGTCCAACGGGCGCACGAGCATGTGAAATCTCTGAAGTTCTTCACCTATTGCTTTGAAATTTCGATACAACGTTCCATTCAAATACACGGGTGTTTTTATATACCGACCATATAGATGCCACACCTGTGACATGTAAAAAGATGTTTTTTTTTAAACAGCGCCATCTGTTGCACGTAATAGCAACTCACGCTATACTAAATATGTTACGATTCCATTTCAATGTTTCCAATTGCATTGATAAATTTCATTTTCATAAATTTTGATTTATTTTCATTTTGATTTCATTTATTTTGTGTGACATTGCAGTAAAATTGAGCAGTGTTGTTTACCATACCATTCATTTCCTGAGTATAGTTATTTATGTATTTTTTCATTGTTTTCATTTCATGTTTTTATCTGTTTTTCTTATATTTCAGTGATTGGAACATCAGATCATTTGATGTTCTTAATTTTCTGATGGGATCATCAGATCGTTGGGGAATGCATCGAACGAGAGAGTGGGAATTGTTAGGGGAAAGTTATTGAAATGAAATGTGTGGCTCAGATACGCACATGCGTTGCTGAGCCACAGCAACGCATGGCCGGGTACAGCTAGTTACTAATAATATTAAAGGGGGAAAGGGAACGCCACCCCTTGTCTCACCCCCCTCCTAAAGAGTAGAGGACCTCCACCCCCTCCTTCACACCCCTCCAAAGAAAAATCCCCCCCCCCCTCACAACTGAGGAGGGGTAAGGGAACTCCTTTCCCCCTCTTCCCCACATAAGTAAGGGGCAGGGGGTGCGCCATGGGCCTGGATCTGTAGTGCTTGTTAACATGGCTTGTTTCTTATCATAATAAATTTATTAATGGCTAATTTGTACTCCCTTATTATATACTAGCAGTACCCAGCCACGCGTTGCTGTGACATGCGTTGCTGAGTCATAGCAACCATTACTGTCCACCATTTCCCCCTTACCTGTCTGCATGGCCTCCCAACCATTCCCCACTCCACCGTCTCCTCATCTTCCCCATTATTCCCCACTCCATCATCCCCTCTTCCTTCCCATCATGCCCCACTCCCCTGTCCCTTTGTCCTCCTCACCATTCTCCATTCCCTCATCCCCTCATCCCCACCATCCTAAACTCCCCCGTCCCCTCGTCCTCCCCACCATCTCTCACTTCCGTCCCCTCGTCATCCCCACCATTCCCCACTCCCTCGTCCGATGCCTTCCCAAATGGTCTGATGTTCCCATCAGAAAATTGGGAACATCAAGTGATCTGATGTTCCCATCACTGAAATATAAGAAAAAAAGTTAAAAAATGAAATGAAAATATGGAAAAAATATAAAAATAACTATACTCACGAATGAACGGTCTGGTGAACAACACAGCTCAATTCAAACGCAATTCACACAAAATAATTTAATCAAAATGAAAACAAATCAAAATCTATACAAATTCAATTTATCAATGCAATCAGAAACATTGAAATGGAATTGTAACATATCTAGCATAGCATGTGTGTTGCTCTACATGCAACAGATGGCGCAGTTTTTCAAGAAAAGCATTGTTTTACCTGTCACAGGTTTTGGCATCTATTACACACAAATCACAATTGCGTTATTCATCAAATGAACAACTCAACAAGGGCCATAACGAGGATTCGAACCTGTGTCCGAGAGCATCCCAGACGCTGCCTTAATCGACTGAGCTACGACATGGTCAAAAGGAGTTGAAACCGATGTTCTACTGAACTTACTGGATCCTGCAACCTCTCCGAAGCACAAACCAGGGTTTACACAACTCACCCCATGCACTCGAGCTGTGTCAATAGGCCGTTCCCCCTCTTCACCCTTACTTCATTACACACAATGATGATTTGTTCATTTGATGCATCACGCAATTGTGATTTCTGTGTGTAATGAAGTAAGGGTGAAGAGGAAGAACGGCCTAATGACACAGCTCGAGTGCAGGGGGGAGTTATGTAAAACCCTGGTTTGTGTCTCGGAGAGGCTGCAGGATCCAGTAAGTTCAGTAGAACTTCGGTTTCAACTCCTTTTGACCATGTCGTAGCTCAGTCGATTAAGGCAGCGTCTGGGATGCTCTCGGACGCAGGCTCAATCCTCGTCACAGCCTTTGAGGACTTGTTCATCTGGCATCTATTCTTATACTTACGAAATGAATGGTATGGTAAACAACACAGCTCAATTCCAACACAGTGTCACACAAAATAATTCACTAAAAAATTAAATAAATCGAAATCTATGAAAATAAAATTTAT
>WNGS01161549.1:0-12993 GCA_020271785.1 Procambarus virginalis | reverse complement strand
CTAACACGAATTTTCTTCAATTTTCTTTAGTTTCTTTTCACTGGTGACGGTAATGAAAAATCATTCTCCAAAAGTTCATTTTTTATTTCTAGTCTACGTGGACACTTGAGCGCTTTCGAAAAAACTATATACATTTTCAAAGACGACTTAAGTTATACACACACCACACTAAACTATGCAACTAGGTAAACAGTTTGCTTTTTATACCTGCATTTGGGTGAGGTGATTGTTACAATAGTTTGGGGTGAAAATTCACAACAGATACACTGGAAGTAAAGAAGATAGTAACTGCCAAGGGCCTATTGTGTCCCATATTTCTTGATGTTCTGCTTATCTGGAGCGGAGTCTTGAAGTGGGTAAGATAATATTGTGCTTAATTGGCTGTTGATTGCTGGTGTGACTTCTGTAGTGTAGTGCCTTCGCAGATATCAAGCCGCCTGCTACGCTGTATCTATCAGTGATTTCTAGTGGTTTTTTGCGGTAAGATTCTCTGGCTGGATGTGTCTGGTTGTGGGAAGAGAATATATGTTCCTTGATGAGCCCTGTTCTTAGTGCCCATTTCTTATAATCGCCTGGAAAGAGATGGTTTTGTCCTGTGCCTATATACTGTACTGAGTTCTTGAGGCTTCTTTGATGCCTTCAATATGCCCAATTGGGGACTGTAAGCCTCAAAGAACTCAGTATATAATCAAGACAACAATATCTCTTTGTCCCAGTGCGATTAACGACGGCATAAGCAACAGGGCTCTATCAAGGACATATATCCCTTCCCACAACCAGACCATCCCAGAGTAGTCCTTAACAAAAAACACGGAAAAAGTTTCCCATCGATAGATACTGCGATTGCAGGCGGCTAGATATCTGCGCGGCACTACACAGCAAGAAGTTAACACCAGCAAACAACAGACAATAAACGCACAACTATATTCTAAGCTTGTACTAAGGATTGGCACCCCTTCCTTGAGGCCGGATGGGTACATGTATAAGCCAGTAGATGGTGGTCCGCCATGGGTTTCTCCCCTTAGGGGTTCCTGTTTGCCGAACTTCTACTGGCGTAGCTTTCCGGTGAAAAAAGTCGTAGTCGACTTGAACTTGAAACCAGCAATATACTGCAGGTATTGACGACATTTTTACACAGGTACTGTACCGATGTCAGCATCTGCAGGAGCTGAAGAGGCGTTTGAGCAGAATTCTGTGTTGCGTTTCACTACGAGATGGAGAAGGATGGGAAGCTGCCCTTTCTAGATGTAACAGTCATGGAAAGGAGCGGAGGTTTCCACACTGCAGTCTACACTAAGGAAACAAACATAGGAATGTGCCTAAATGCCAACAGTGACTGCCAGACAGGTACAAGAGGAGTGTTGTTAACGCTTATGTCGACCGTCTCTCAGCCACAGCTCAGAATGGAAGCAAGTCGACGAAGAACTCTGTAGGGTAAGGCAGGTCCTAGTCAACAACGGCTTCTCCAATGGTTTCATTGAAGACATCATAAGAAGGAAAGTGAAACGCCATGCAACCTCTGAAGAGACAACTAATACAACACCTATACCCCCTATTAGACTATTTTACAGAACTTCTTCTCCACAGCTCATAAAACGGAGGAAAGGGTCCTGAAAGATATTGTTAATAGAAATGTTATCCCTACAGACAAAAATCAGAAGATACAACTAACGATTTACTATAAAACCAAAAAACGGCCAGCCTACTCATGAGAAACTCTCCAGACACGAGCAGAACGCTCTAAAAGAGACAAACGTCGTCTATGCCTTCAAATGCCCTCTTGGGGACTGTAAGCCTCAAAAAACTCAGTATATAGGCAAGACAACAACATCTCTTTCCAGGCGTTTAACGATGCATAAGCAACAGGGCTCCATTAAGGAACATATATTCTCTTCCCACAACCAAACATCACCAGAGAAATCTTAGCAAACAACACAGAAATCATGATAGATACAGCGACAGCAGGCGGCTTGACATCTGCGAGGCACTACACACCAAGAAGTCAACACCAGCAATCAACAGCCAATTAACGCACAACTATATTCTACCCACTTCAAGACTCCGCTCCAATATAGAAACATCAAGAAATATGGCCAATAGGCCTTGTGCAGTTCTATCTTTACCCATCTTCTGCAATCCCCCAAATTGTATTACATCACCTCACCCAAATGCAGGTATAAGAGCCAATGCTGTTTCAGGCATAAGTTGTGTGGTTGTGTGTGGATAAACTAAGTCTTTGAAAATGTAATACGTTTTTTCGAAACGCGCTCAAGCGTCGCGTCAGACTAGAAATAAAAATGAATTTTGGAGAATTGATTTTTCATTTACCGTCACCAGTAAAAGAAACCTAAGGAAAATCGAGAAAATTCGTGTTAGAATTATTAATCTTACTTTTTCGGTCATATTTAATAATATATATATATAAATATATATATATATATATATATATATATAATATATATATATATATATATATATCTATATATAATATATATATATATATTATATATATATATATATATATATATATATATATATATATATATATATATATATATATATATGCAATATACTAATATATTATCATTAATTTATATTTGAAAAATTCTGTTTTGAAAGAACAGCATGTAAAAGTTTATGAACGCATCTGTGGGTCGACCGCTGGATGTAATGGACTTGAATCGAGGACAGGTTGATGAGTAGTGCATAAACCGTTTTTCCTTCATAACCAGGCGGTGCATGGAATCACTTATGGATCTCTGTTTGGAAGACTGCTAGGAAGACTGTTTGGAAGGGGTGATTTATAGCGTTGTGGTTCGAACAAAATTCGTCAGTGAGCACTGTTTCGGAAGTGTTCGAACGTCAACATTTGTGAGTCGTGTATAAACCGTTTTCATTCATAAACAGGTGGTTTGGTGGTTGCATGGAATCAGTTTTTGGTCTTTGTTTGGGAGGACGGGCTGTTCAATTATTTACTTTTAGACTTGATTCTTCCCATGAAGGAGGCTGCCGAGAAGCGTTGATATGGTCACTCTTCCCTTTTGTTTTAATGGTCCATTTCAAGTTCACTTTCTCTGGAATCTTGACCAGATTATCCGTGCATGTATCTCGTCTATATGAAAGTGTGAAGCGATCTGTGTATTCTATCTTGACTGACAGGTTGGCGGTGGTTCAAACAAGTTTGGCTGTGCAGATAAAATGTCACAATAACGTGGCTGAAAAATGTGACCAAACCACACACACTAGAAATTGAAGAGATGACACGTTTCGGTCCGTCCTGGACTATTATCAAGCCGAGTGTGATGAGGCGACGGAAGCAGGGCGTTCTAAACTTAAAAAGTTTAGAACATTTGTGCGTGTACTGTGAAAGGGAAGAGTCAACAGCAACAAGCCAGGTTTTAGGATCGTGTTGGGTAGGTGTGTATCACAGCTGATTCGACATGACGGCGTCTGTTTAGAGTAGGGGGCAGGAAAGATATTTTAGAGAATACCAAGATAAGATGAACAGAGTCCCTAACATGACAGAAAGAGCATTGTTTGTGTCTTCAGACTTAACACTTGTTTGTGTTCCTTAACTCTGTCAGTAAGTGTACGGCCAATTTCCCTAAAGTATTGGATAGGACAAGACGAACCGGAATAGAGCACCAGCAGCATTAGAAGCAGCATTAGTTTTGTCGAAAAGCGAGTTTAATGTCAAGAGACGAAAGGTATTAGGAAGAATTTGAGTTCAGATATGAAAAGAGGCAGAGCACAGCGATAAAAGGAACAGAGCAGGTTTAGTATGAAAGAATTTCGTTTAGCTTGAGAAGACACAGTTGATAAAATGTAAAGGGTAACCAGGGCGAGAGAATGATTTGTAAATAAAGGAAATTTTAGAATCAAGTAACTGAGGGTCGCTGATGCGTAGAGAGCGGAGGAAGAGAGAGAGGAGGACACTTTTCTTAGATGAAAGGTGACCCTTTACCCTTTGGTTACCCTTTACATTTTATCAACTGTCCTATTCTCAAGCTAAACGAAATTTCTTTCATCCTAAACCTGTTTCCAACACTATTAGCAGCTACGCTCTGCCATCCACTTATATCTGAACTCAAACTCTTCCTAATACCTTTTGTTCTCTTGGTATTTATGTCGGCTTTCGCCAAACTAACACTCTTCGTAGCATCTAGTTCACACTGCTCCTAATGCTGCTGTTGTCTACTCTATTTCCCGTTCGTCTTGTGCTCTCCAATACTTTTGGTGAACTGCCGTACACTAAATGACAGACTTAATGACACAGGAGAAAAGTTAAGTCGCAGACACAAACAAGCTCTCTTTTGTCATGTTAGGGATTCTAATCATCCTATTGATTGGTCTTCCTCTAAAATAATCTTTCCTGCCTGTACTCTACACAGACGCCGTCTTGTCGAATCGTCTTGATACACAGCCTACCCAACATGAACCTGAGGTCCTGGCTTTGTTGCGTTGACTCTCCCTCCTCAGTATATACTCAAATGGTTCTAAACTTCTAACAAACGTGACCTAACATAAGCCTACCATTTTAATCTTTTATTTTTCTTTCACTTGTTTTCTCTTACGATCCCTTTCTTATTACTATTATTGCACCTTTTATTACACCTTACCTTCCGTACCTATTGCCTGGCTCGTATCTTCCTCTAAGATTTCCATCTCCTCACATCTGCTTACTTAAATGCCCTTGCCCGCTCGTCTCATCACAATCGACTTAATAGTCCAGGCCGGACCGAAACGTCGTCGTCTCTTCAATTTCTAGTGTATGGTTTGGTCAACATTTTTCAGCCACGTTTATGCTACTCATCATCTGCCAAAATGAAGGTAAATTTCTAGACAATAAATAAAGTAGCTCGATTTATGGAATATCTCGTAAGTTTTAATAATATTGCTTGGCATTCGTACTTGATTATGAAAGTTTTAGGTCAATATGTGTTGAAATAAAGTCAAGAAAAACAAAGTCCTAAAAAACAATATAGTGATAGGATAATACGGATATAGTGATAAGGGTTAATACGGATAAAGTAATTACTTTCTATAGTGATAAGGCCCGCATCTGGTCCCCATTCTTCAATACAACTTAAGACACAAAGAAATAAGTTTGAAATCCGTAAATTTTTCTTAAAAAAAAATCACGATTCTGCCACCTATAAGTGACAATTTGTCACTGTTACACTTGTGACCAATTCATTCACCTTTCACATATATAGTGATATGACAGTGTCACATCACTAACGGGAGGATTGAGGAATATAATAATGGAGGAAATGATATGAAGGAACTGATCCTAATAAAGATATTATTATGTACAAAAGTACTTAAGGAATTCCTATTTCAATTTTTTTCATGGTGATCTGACACTCACATTTTTCATCACGTGTTAATTATTTTGGTGATTTGCACACATATTGTGATGTATAAAAAATGTATAGTGTATAGTGCTTTCCCAAGATATAGAAGCTACAACAAAATCTAAATATAAACAAAGGTGAGAGAAAAAAACTCCCGGCCCCCCCCCCCCCCGCCCTCCAAGAACACGATTGTTGGACATTGGTAAAGCTAACAGACATTGGCATTGGACAATGTATTTATATGATATAAAACAAAATACAGCATAATAACATACTCATTATTATATGTGTTATGTGCAGACGAGGTATTATGTTATTATATATTACTCAGTAACACTGGAAGACACCAGCTGCATATCCACTTTGTGGATCCTCCTTACTACTATTCTTCTTCTTTGTGCATTGATAAGGTGTTTGCATCTCTTTATTACTGCATTATCCCTCAGTTCCAGTTAATAGGAACTGTTCTCCTTATAATCAGATCTTTTTTTTTAATATTCATATAATATCCATTTCTTAACATATTGGAATGAAATTTTCAAAACGATGTTTCCAAATAATAGGAGATTTATATAACATTTCAAGCAATTATCATTAAAGTCCAATAATTTTGAACGCCTGGCTCCTTACATGGTCTTGAGATTGGAGAATGGTATGCAGTGACTGGATATTGGAAATACACATTAAATGTACATGGAATAGGTTTAAACTTGGTTATATTGGGCTTTTGGTTGCTGTGATATGGTAAATTTGGTGGAAATACACATTATTTCTTATAATGTGTCATAATTTAGAACACATTATGTCTTTATTAGGTTAAATTTAGGTGGGACAGCTTAAATTTTACCAACTTTAAAAGAATCTAGCTTTGGTTGTGTTAGGTCTGGTCAGGTAAGGTTGTGAAGGGTAGGATAATTCACGATGTCAAGGGACAGGAAGTCAGTGTATTCATACATATATTGGCTTTTATCGAGGCCACCCTCCCAAGGCCGAATTACAGATCCCGCCCAGGATGCAACCCCACAACAAGCTGACAAACTCCTGAGTGGAAGGGGGTCTGCGTCATAGCGGCTGCTGGAGGTGCACGCAGCGTCTCTCCTACAAACATTGACGATACCTTTGACGATGTTGGGAAACCACTGTTGCATACCACACATTTAGATCATGAACATCACACGGCCATAGAAGAGGATCCAGATGAAGATTTCCTGTACAGTAAACATAATAGCAATGCAACAGGATTGGAGGTGAAGCGCCGCCATCATACAGTGGTAAAGGGGACCATGCCGGGACCACGCGGCCTCAGTATCAACATCCACCATTCAACCAAGGTAGGCCAATTTCTTCTGATTTGTAAACTTTCATCATTGTCTCTGTGGCGAAGATGAGAGTGTTTTCATAACAGCAGGGCACAAAGTATCTTATATAATGCCATTCCCAAGATATTCGGGTTCAACGAGCACGATATCAGACCTAATAAACGAAAGAACTTGATCGCAGCGGACCAATACACGGCGAAGAACTAGAGCTTTCAGACATTACTGACATCTGTGGACACAAAGTCAAGTGTTAGAAACCACTAGGGGACCTATTAGCAAAATATGTAATCCGAAATGTTGTAGACATCAATGTAGACGACATCGAGGCACAACTTCAGTCAGATGACATTCAAATCTATGGAGTCAAAAAATTTATGCGAAGAAAAAACGGAGAACTGAATGATACAGGCACTGCAATGCTTACCTTTGTAGACTACATTCCCCTTATAGGATTTGGTTAAACGGCTTCCTCCATAAACTAGAGTTGCATGTGCCACGTCCCACTCAGTGTTTTAAATGTAAAGGTTTTAACCACATCTCGAAAGTCTGCACCAATGACATTAAATGTGGGAAATGTTCTGGTTCCTACTACACACAAAACTTTGCATCAGTATTAGGGTTGGGTGTTGTCATTGATCCTTCTTTATGGACAACCCAACCCAAAACTCGGTAGAGTGCTTATACTTTACCAGGAGATCACCCAGGGTGCTTTGGCTCTTGGAGAGGGGCTCAACATCACACATTTAGGGGATGCGGCTCCAATACTTAGCCTCGTTGTCAAGTACACCCACCCACTCGAGCCGCTGTGACTCCCCACTCTTATGTGATATGATCTCCTCAATCCCCTTCTTATTATTATTCCGTTCTGCCCTGTCCACAGCTGTGGTTCTTGGTTCTTTCTCTCTCTCTCTCTCTCTCTCTCTCCTTTCCTACTTCCTGGGAAGCCTCACTAGGACAAGGGCAAACACCAGCAAATTTGAATACATTTACTAGACAAAGCACATACACAATACATACAAACATATAATAATAATAATGAATCCTATACTCTATAATATTTCAGTCAGGTTGCACTCCAACACCATCAGAACTCTATCATCTGTTTATCAAGTGGTATCCGATCTCCTGATTTACCACCTAATACTACCAACCTCCTCAAGTAGGTCAAGTCTGATAACACAATTTGCACTATCAGCAAGAGAATATATATATATAACACATAAAGGAAAACCAGCATATGAGTACATTAACATAAATATTAGTATAAATGTTCCTTGATATACAACAATGATCAATCGATCACCCTATCAGTCCTAGAACACAGATGTATGTCTTGCAGGTAATCCAGCCTACGACTGTAACTCTATACTTCAGTATAAATACCCTTGGTACAAAAATGGCAAACAATCACTCACCTTTACTGCGTCTTGCAAGCTAATGACAACCAAACACTCTACCAACTCCCTACAAGTAATCAACCAGAACTTCCCTTCCACATCTGGAAGCTCACTACCCTGACATCTTCAGGTTCTTCTTTGTTTATCTACCAGGATCCTTCGCAGTTCTTCCAGGCTGCTACACAATGAGTTTTCCTTGAGAAAACTATGGTGCTTCATCACTTCTACTGGGTCCTCCACAGCTCTCCTGGCTGCTACCCATGAAGTCGTCCTTTATCAACAATGGTGCTTCACATTGGTATCATAGAAGCATGTGAACTTCATTTCATTACTCCTCTTCTCACAGCTGAGATTCCTTCCTCACTGTATGGCTGCTCTCCCACAGAGCTCAATACTTCTACTACCTTGGAGTCTCATCAACTACTCCCTCTGTGCTGGCTTCGAAGTTCTCAGCAACTTCTTCCAAAGACAACCCAAAAATGTCTCCCCAGGGTGCTCTCCCTCTGATGGAGTCGGACCAGGGCGCTCCCACGGCCCACGAAAATGTCTCTGGGCGGCTTCACAACCTCCTAGCCGTCCAGGACTTGAGACCAAACGTTCCCATCTCGATTCCACAGTGGAACATCTGCACACTTCCTTTCTCTTGAAGGAATATCACCTAGGAGTCCTCTCTGACAGGAGCTCAGACAGAGCGCAGCTTCCCCTCACGATGTCTGGTACTAAGTGGGGGTCAAAGCCCTCCAGATGCGAGCCTCACGCCTCCAGCAAATTATCCACATCTGCACCAGTCATTTACCTATTTTTTTATTCACTGCCCCTATTCTTAAAACTCTAAAATTTACACAAATGATTTTTACATATGAATCTTTATGTCTGTATATCTCCGATTCCTAGTCAGGTCAGGCCTGATAGAATAATTTCAAGGGGGAGACTCGTTTTTCGGCTACCTGGGATCTAACACTCCCTCCCCTTGTTTTTGAAAATATTCTAGTGGCTAGGCTCGAGATAACGCATCAGCTACTACATTGTCTCGCTCCCTTGTGTGCATTATCACCAGGTGTTACGGCCACAATGGGACGCAACTGGGTTCTTTTCTGGTGGTATGAAAGTTATGGTATCCAGCCCCAAGCTAGTAGTGGCTTTCAAGAGGTGAGCTCAGTAATGCAAGTAAAATAAAAAGGAGAGGTATATTAAATACACAAGTTCGTCACTTTAACCATATATAATTATTCTTCCCATCACCATATATATATACAAATGTCTTAACCGGGAATACTACTACACTATGTACATCATCGTCTCTCTCTGAAGACACTGAATACTTGGCGAAGCTCACTCTGTGCAGTCTTTTACCGGGTTTTCTTATCCGTGGCACTACCCTCAGCAGGTACCAGGAAACAACGATGAGTCTACCCTGGCCACGGACCAGCCAAATCACAATTCCACTAAGTGCCTCGTCATGAAGGCCCACAACCACAGTCCAGCCTGTTGCTGGCAGGTACCGCTCAGCCTCACGCTGTTAGGCCACTTCACGAGTGAATACTAGGGTTGCAAGCCCTAGGCAGGAGCTTCAAGTAACTCGCTGGTTAATCTCCTGTTTCGGCACCACAGTTGGCTGTCTCTTCCACCAGCCAGCCCCGGGTACGGCGAATCCCGTCACTGCCACTCCTCAGCCAGACAGTTGAACACTCTACAGTTCTAGACTGGTGGCGGCTCACTGCTTCTGTGAAGCAGACTGGTGTAGAGACCTTGGCTGCCTTGGGTAGACTGACTCTTCGTACATCACACAGCCCTACGTTGATTCCGTGAATTCAGACACGTCATTAGTACTCTGGGACACTACATGGGGACCACTAGGAAACATCACTTACTGGCTTAGACACCTACGTACACCTTTTCGCTCCATAGATGGCACTCATTGTCTAAGCATCACCTCACCGAAGGTCAGCACCAGCTACCTCACGAGCCGACTAGGACAGGAATCCAGCGCCTATTGCGGCATATTCCTGTCATCACTAGATGGCGTTGTCCATGTTGTGGGGGTTTTCGGGAGCGGACTTACAGATGGCGCTGACGTCACTGCTCCGTGTTCCGACAATGGACTTGGGTTCGTAACACCAGGTCATACTCTTGGAGCAATAAAAACCATCTGGTTAACCTCTGGTTTGCATACTTTGATTTTTCTCAGGAAAACTACGGGATTATTGTCTGTATACACCGTCACTGGGTGTCCTCCCCCACTCGCATACACTTCAAAATGTTTCAATGCCATTACCAGGGCCAAAGTCACTTTCTCGAACGTACTGTACGCCTTCTGGTGCTTAACAAACTTCTTCGAAAAGAAGGACACGGGGCGGTAAATTCCATCACTCTGCTGCGTCAGTACAGCTCCAGCCCCTATATCACTGGCATCTACAAATAACGTAATCGGCGCTCCAAAATCTGGCGACACTAGTACAGGCGCCTTGGTCAACAGTCTTTTGGTCTTTTCAAACGCTTCTTGTGCTGTTCCATTCCACTCCCACTTCCTGCTCTTTGATAGCAAACTCGTCATAGGAGCGGCTATGGTGGAGAAATTTCCGCAGAACTTCCGGTAATATCCAATCATACCGAGGTATCTCAACAATTCTTTCTTACTCCTGGGCACCGGGAAGTTGTCAATGGCCTCCACCTTTGTTCTTACCGGAGCAACCTCGCCTTGCCCTACTATATACCCAAGGTACTCCAGGCGGGCTCTCCCGAACTCGCTTTTTGCTAAGTTGATCATCATGTTGGCCTTCTCCAATCGATTGAACAAATCTAAAAGTCGATCTATGTGATCCTTCCAGGAATCAGCGAACACGACAATATCATCGATGTACACTGCACATCCGGTCGCGCCTTGTAATACCTGATTCATTACTCGTTGGAAACAACTACCACTATTCTTCATTCCGAACGGCACCACTTTATATTGGTACAAGCCGTCGGGGGTCACGAATGCTGAGATCCTCTTGGCCTCCTCGGACAGGGGAATCTGGTAGTATCCCTTCAGCAGGTCTATTTTCGAGACATACCGTGCACTCCCAATCCGATCTATGCAATCATCTATGCGTGGTATCGGGAACGAGTCAGCGACTGTGACTGCATTCACTTTCCTGTAATCGGTGCAGAACCGGTATGTGCCATCACTCTTCTTCACGAGGAGGCACGGTGAACTCCAGTCACTGTCGCTAACCTCTGCCAAGTCGTTATCTAGCAGATACTTTACTTCTGCCCTCATCGCTGCTGCTTTCTCCGGGTTAACTCTGTAAGGGTGCTGCTTGATGGGGTCAGCACTCCCTACATTTACTTCGTGCACCGTTCCGCGGTGTCTTCTGGGCACGTCCTTGAATAACGACTTATTCCTCCATAGGAGCTCCACTAGTTCCTGGCGTTGGTCTTCCTCTAAATGGCCCAGACGCTCACCTATCTTGCCAGGCTTTTCATATTCGATATCTTCGCGCCATCGGCCCTCTCTAACTTACAGTTCTCCTCTTCTATTCCTTTGCCATCTCCCACACAAAGAACAGTCGTCAGTGACGAGGTTTCCATCTGTTCTTCGTCGCCTAGAGGCTTATCTCTGTCATAGTACCTCTTTATCATGTTCACGTGGCAAACTTGTGACTTCCTCGGACGATCTAACATGTGTATTACATAATTCACATCCCCTAGCGCCTTCTGGATGGTATATGGTCCACAAAATCTCGACTCGTATATACTTCCTTTCACCGGCAGTAGGACTAACACCTGATCTCCTTCTTGAAATCTCCTGCCCTTCGCCTACCTGTCGTGATATCCTACCATCTCTGCCTGTGACGTTCTCAAATTTTCCTTGGCCAAATCTCTGGCCCTAGAGAGTCGCTCTCTTAAAGTTTTCACATATCGTCCCACATCCACCTTAGGCCTATCCACTGTGAGCTGCTCCTTCAGCGCACCCACTGGGCTCCTCACGGAGTGTCCGTACACCAGTTGAAATGGGGTGAATCCGAGTGATTCTACTACCGCATCCCTGATGGCGAACAACATGGATGGTAATGCATCGTCCCAACTACTCCCTTCCTCAGCACAGTATATCCTCAACAAGCTCTTTAGCGTTCCATGGAAACGTTCCAATGCTCCCTGCGACTGAGGGTGATATGATGACGAGCGCACTTGCTCTACCTTCCATTCTTTCACAGTTTCTCTAAACAACTTCGACTGGAAGACACTCCCCTGGTCCGTATGGATAACCTTGGGCACTCCTACCCACGCAATGTAGTTCTGTAGTCTATCCAGAAGGCTCTCGACGTCACTCTTCTCAGGGGGATCGCTTCGGGGAAACGGGTGGCTGTGCACATTATGGTCAGTAAATTCTCGTGGCCTCTTCTGGTACTTGGCAACGGACCTACACAGTCTATCAAGACTCTCTCAAAAGGCTCGCCAAATGCCGGTATGGGCTTTAAAGGTGCCTTCGGTATAGCCGCAGCTGGCTTACCTGCGCGTTGGCACGCCAAACATGTCCTACAATACTTCTTTACATCCTTCTACACGTTCGGCCAGTAGAAGCGCTCCTGCATCTTATTTAAGGTCTTCTTCACCCCTAAGTGTCCTGCCATATCTACAGAGTGGGCTAGTTCTAGCACTGCTGCCCTAAATTCCTTCGGCACTAACACTTGGTGCTTCTCCAACCATACCTTATTTGCGCCGACTTTGTCTGGTCGCCACTTCCTTATTAGTACGTCATCGTCCAAGTAGTAATACACGGGGGACTCCGGACATGAGTTTCCCCTTTTGCCTCCCTGATTAGATCTATAAATTCCTCTTTCTGAGCTCTAATCAGGTCCGCTCGGTTCACGCTGAACCTTTCAGGTAGGGTCATCCTCACTTCCTGTCTCCTCGAATCCTCATTCTTCTGAGCTG